>CAWVQQ010000234.1:2500-7500 GCA_963932295.1 Tipula lateralis
AACAACTCAATTATTTAATATTTAATTATTAAAAATTTTTTTTGACCAAAAATTTGCCAATTTATGTCGTTTTATGCGAGAAAAGACAAAATCAATCAAAAAAAAATTATTTTTTTTTTGACTAAAATTTGTCAAAAAGTGCTGAAACAGGCGGCTCGACAAAGAATTTTGGGTCAAAAAAAAATTTTATTTTATAAACTGGCAGATTTAAGATAAAAAAAATTTTTTTTTGACCCAAAATTCTTTGTCGAGCCGCCTGTTTCAGCACTTTTTGACAAATTTTAGTCAAAAAAAAAATAATTTTTTTTTTGATCGATTTTGTTTTTTCTCGCATAAAACGACATAAATTGGCAAATTTTTGGTCAAACAAAATTTTTAATAATTAAATATTAAAAAATTGAGTTGTTATGAACTACATTTAACACACGATTTGGTTGTATATCTGTATAAATCATTCAAAATGACGTTCAAATTGAACGATTAAATAGACAAGCTTAGACAAAACTTATCAATTTTATAATTTTTTGGGTGAAATTGTCCATTAAACCGACATTTTGATCAATTTTAATATAAAACAATTGAGTTGTGGTGATTAAACACACGCTTTGGTAGTAATTTTTGCTAATTTATATTTTTTTGGTGTTTTTATTCAATTATTGTCTATTTGAACGTCATTTTGAATGATTTATATAAAAATCTTACCAAAGCGTTTGATCAGCACAAATAAATTATTTTAATACTTCAATGGTTTTGTATTAATCGTGGTTTTAAAGGATTTTGGTATAAATCGTTCTAAACTACGTTCAAATGGATAAATAATGAATAAAAACACCAAAAAAATATAAATTTATATTTTTTTTGGTCTTTTTATTCATTATATTTCCATTTGAACGTCATTTTGAATGATTTATACAGATATTCAACCAAATCGTGTGTTAAATGTAGTTCATAACAACTCAATTATTTAATATTTAATTATTAAAAATTTTTTTTCACCAAAAATTTGCCAATTTATGTCGTTTTATGCGAGAAAAGACAAAATCAATCAAAAAAAAATTATTTTTTTTTTGACTAAAATTTGTCAAAAAGTGCTGAAACAGGCGGCTCGGCAAAGAATTTTGGGTCAAAAAAAAATTTTATTTTATAAACTGGCAGATTTAAGATAAAAAAAATTTTTTTTTGACCCAAAATTCTTTGTCGAGCCGCCTGTTTCAGCACTTTTTGACAAATTTTAGTCAAAAAAAAAATAATTTTTTTTTTGATCGATTTTGTTTTTTCTCGCATAAAACGACATAAATTGGCAAATTTTTGGTCAAACAAAATTTTTAATAATTAAATATTAAAAAATTGAGTTGTTATGAACTACATTTAACACACGATTTGGTTGTATATCTGTATAAATCATTCAAAATGACGTTCAAATTGAACGATTAAATAGACAAGCTTAGACAAAACTTATCAATTTTATAATTTTTTGGGTGAAATTGTCCATTAAACCGACATTTTGATCAATTTTAATATAAAACAATTGAGTTGTGGTGATTAAACACACGCTTTGGTAGTAATTTTTGCTAATTTATATTTTTTTGGTGTTTTTATTCAATTATTGTCTATTTGAACGTCATTTTGAATGATTTATATAAAAATCTTACCAAAGCGTTTGATCAGCACAAATAAATTATTTTAATACTTCAATGGTTTTGTATTAATCGTGGTTTTAAAGGATTTTGGTATAAATCGTTCTAAACTACGTTCAAATGGATAAATAATGAATAAAAACACCAAAAAAATATAAATTTATATTTTTTTTGGTCTTTTTATTCATTATATTTCCATTTGAACGTCATTTTGAATGATTTATACAGATATCCAACCAAATCGTGTGTTAAATGTAGTTCATAACAACTCAATTATTTAATATTTAATTATTAAAAATTTTTTTTGACCAAAAATTTGCCAATTTATGTCGTTTTATGCGAGAAAAGACAAAATCAATCAAAAAAAAAAATTATTTTTTTTTTGACTAAAATTTGTCAAAAAGTGCTGAAACAGGCGGCTCGACAAAGAATTTTGGGTCAAAAAAAAATAATTTTTTTTTTTGATTGATTTTGTCTTTTCTCGCATAAAACGACATAAATTGGCAAATTTTTGGTCAAAAAAAATTTTTAATAATTAAATATTAAATAATTGAGTTGTTATGAACTACATTTAACACACGATTTGGTTGGATATCTGTATAAATCATTCAAAATGACGTTCAAATGGAAATATAATGAATAAAAAGACCAAAAAAAATATAAATTTATATTTTTTTGGTGTTTTTATTCATTATTTATCCATTTGAACGTAGTTTAGAACGATTTATACCAAAATCCTTTAAAACCACGATTAATACAAAACCATTGAAGTATTAAAATAATTTATTTGTGCTGATCAAACGCTTTGGTAAGATTTTTATATAAATCATTCAAAATGACGTTCAAATAGACAATAATTGAATAAAAACACCAAAAAAATATAAATTAGCAAAAATTACTACCAAAGCGTGTGTTTAATCACCACAACTCAATTGTTTTATATTAAAATTGATCAAAATGTCGGTTTAATGGACAATTTCACCCAAAAAATTATAAAATTGATAAGTTTTGTCTAAGCTTGTCTATTTAATCGTTCAATTTGAACGTCATTTTGAATGATTTATACAGATATACAACCAAATCGTGTGTTAAATGTAGTTCATAACAACTCAATTTTTTAATATTTAATTATTAAAAATTTTGTTTGACCAAAAATTTGCCAATTTATGTCGTTTTATGCGAGAAAAAACAAAATCGATCAAAAAAAAAATTATTTTTTTTTTGACTAAAATTTGTCAAAAAGTGCTGAAACAGGCGGCTCGACAAAGAATTTTGGGTCAAAAAAAAATTTTTTTTATCTTAAATCTGCCAGTTTATAAAATAAAATTTTTTTTTGACCCAAAATTCTTTGCCGAGCCGCCTGTTTCAGCACTTTTTGACAAATTTTAGTCAAAAAAAAAATAATTTTTTTTTGATTGATTTTGTCTTTTCTCGCATAAAACGACATAAATTGGCAAATTTTTGGTGAAAAAAAATTTTTAATAATTAAATATTAAATAATTGAGTTGTTATGAACTACATTTAACACACGATTTGGTTGGATATCTGTATAAATCATTCAAAATGACGTTCAAATGGAAATATAATGAATAAAAAGACCAAAAAAAATATAAATTTATATTTTTTTGGTGTTTTTATTCATTATTTATCCATTTGAACGTAGTTTAGAACGATTTATACCAAAATCCTTTAAAACCACGATTAATACAAAACCATTGAAGTATTAAAATAATTTATTTGTGCTGATCAAACGCTTTGGTAAGATTTTTATATAAATCATTCAAAATGACGTTCAAATAGACAATAATTGAATAAAAACACCAAAAAAATATAAATTAGCAAAAATTACTACCAAAGCGTGTGTTTAATCACCACAACTCAATTGTTTTATATTAAAATTGATCAAAATGTCGGTTTAATTGACAATTTCACCCAAAAAATTATAAAATTGATAAGTTTTGTCTAAGCTTGTCTATTTAATCGTTCAATTTGAACGTCATTTTGAATGATTTATACAGATATACAACCAAATCGTGTGTTAAATGTAGTTCATAACAACTCAATTTTTTAATATTTAATTATTAAAAATTTTGTTTGACCAAAAATTTGCCAATTTATGTCGTTTTATGCGAGAAAAAACAAAATCGATCAAAAAAAAAATTATTTTTTTTTTGACTAAAATTTGTCAAAAAGTGCTGAAACAGGCGGCTCGACAAAGAATTTTGGGTCAAAAAAAAATTTTTTTTATCTTAAATCTGCCAGTTTATAAAATAAAATTTTTTTTTGACCCAAAATTCTTTGTCGAGCCGCCTGTTTCAGCACTTTTTGACAAATTTTAGTCAAAAAAAAAATAATTTTTTTTTGATTGATTTTGTCTTTTCTCGCATAAAACGACATAAATTGGCAAATTTTTGGTCAAAAAAAATTTTTAATAATTAAATATTAAATAATTGAGTTGTTATGAACTACATTTAACACACGATTTGGTTGGATATCTGTATAAATCATTCAAAATGACGTTCAAATTGAACGATTAAACTGGCAGATAACATTTTATAAACTGGCAGATTTAAGATAAAAAAAATTTTTTTTTGACCCAAAATTCTTTGTCGAGCCGCCTGTTACAGCACTTTTTGACAAATTTTAGTCAAAAAAAAAAATAATTTTTTTTTTGATTGATTTTGTCTTTTCTCGCATAAAACGACATAAATTGGCAAATTTTTGGTCAAACAAAATTTTTAATAATTAAATATTAAAAAATTGAGTTGTTATGAACTACATTTAACACACGATTTGGTTGGATATCTGTATAAATCATTCAAAATGACGTATTTTGACAACGACCATACCATATTTATCATACCGGTTCTCGTCTGATCACCGAAGTCAAGCAATATTGGGCTTAGTTAGTACTTAGATGGGTGACCGCTTGGGAACACTAAGTGTTGTTGTTAATGTTTTTTAGCTCGCATGTTAACCTTAAAACTAATAATAATTTTTTGTTACTTTAATGTTCTTTAATATGAACTAATTTTTATTTTTTTTAGTCCTTAACCAATGAAAAAACTTAGATTGAAAACAAAATGATGCTAATTTATCGTTATGTTTTATACACGTGAAAAGTAACTGCAAAGATTGCCTACGATTAATATCTTATTTGATGAAATTAAATCAAATATTTATTTACATATTTTAAGTTTCTTTATTCAAAAGTAATAGTCTTATGATTTCAACATACACACATATTTCAAAAATTTATAAAACAACGAAGAGTCGTTTCAATAATACTATTACGGTTACGTTTTATTTGACTCTTATATTGAATATATTAATTATATTTTTTATATAACAAATAGTTCTATA
>CAWVQQ010000234.1:15000-21433 GCA_963932295.1 Tipula lateralis
TCGGACCTGGTAAGTTTCCCCGTGTTGAGTCAAATTAAGCCGCAGGCTCCACTCCTGGTGGTGCCCTTCCGTCAATTCCTTTAAGTTTCAACTTTGCAACCATACTTCCCCCGGAGCCCAAAAGCTTTGGTTTCCCGGAAAGCGACTGAAAGAGCCATATATGTAGCTCCATCCAATTGCTAGCTGGCATCGTTTATGGTTAGAACTAGGGCGGTATCTGATCGCCTTCGAACCTCTAACTTTCGTTCTTGATTAATGAAAACATCTTTGGCAAATGCTTTCGCTTATGTTAGTCTTACGACGGTCCACGAATTTCACCTCTCGCGCCGTAATACTAATGCCCCCAACTGCTTCTATTAATCATTACGTCTTGATCTAAAAACCAATTGAAAATAGAACAGACGTCTTATTCCATTATTCCATGCAGAGAATATTTAGGCACAAATGGCCTGCTTTAAGCACTCTAATTTGTTCAAAGTAATTGTACTGTTCTAGACCAGCACTCGGTAAAGAGCACTAATTTAGATTTATTACGTGGATAAACTTACGTTTAAACCACTACAGTAATACGTCATAGCATCAAGATGATGTACGAACCCAGTTACGGTGTACCACCTGTGCTTGACACAAGTTCAACTACGAACGTTTTAACCGCAACAACTTTAATATACGCTATTGGAGCTGGAATTACCGCGGCTGCTGGCACCAGACTTGCCCTCCAATTGTTCCTTGTTAAAGGATTTAAAGTGTACTCATTCCAATTACAGGGCCTCGGATTGAGTCCTGTATTGTTATTTTTCGTCACTACCTCCCCGTGCTGGGATTGGGTAATTTACGCGCCTGCTGCCTTCCTTAGATGTGGTAGCCGTTTCTCAGGCTCCCTCTCCGGAATCGAACCCTGATTCCCCGTTACCCGTTGCAACCATGGTAGTCCTAGATACTACCATCAATAGTTGATAGGGCAGACATTTGAAAGATCTATCGCCGGTACTGGACCATGCGATCTACATGTTATTCAGATTCATCTTATAAACGATACAGTATATAAATATACCTTAATGTATCGATTGATTTTAATCTAATAAAAGCACACGTTCCTTGCGGTCCGTGATTATTTGCATGTATTAGCTCTAGAATTACCACAGTTATCCATGTAACTATGTATACGATCTAATAAATCATAACTGATATACTGAGCCTTTTGCGGTTTCACTATTCGAGAGTGTGTACTTAGACATGCATGGCTTAATCTTTGAGACAAGCATATAACTACTGGCAGGATCAACCAGAATGTAAATATTTTGTTTATTTATCATAAAGCTTATTTGCTAAATGAAGCATTTTTACATAAAAAATTATATATTTTCATGTTCAATTCAATTCAAATGAATTTTTATATACGTCTTTGCGTTATATTTTCCTTTGTATAAAGGGGCAAATTGTTTTGTATAGTTTTGTATGTGAATATGAACTTTTTTAATATAAAATTCTCACATCAACCAAATATGAGTATTTCTAACAAGAAATAGTCAGAAAAAAAAAAAAAAATTTTTTCAAAAAATAATTTTTTTCTTTCCTATATAGAAGGGAGAAGTCCAAACAAATGGAGGAACAAAAAAAAAAATTTTTTTTTTTTTCATTTTTTTGCCTCGAATTTGGTTAGTTATTGTATAATATGACATAAAACCACCATTTAAGGCAAAAAAAAAAAATTTTTTTTTTCGACCCAAAATTCTTTGTCGAGCCCCGTGTTTCACCACTATAAGACAAATTTTACTAAACTTTATTAAGTATATTTGTAAGTATTTTTTTGGTTTGATTTTGTCATTTCTCGCATAGAACGACATAAACTGGTAAATTAAAGATAAAAAAATTTTTTTTTTTGACCCAAAATTGTTTGTCGACCCGTGTGTTTCACCACTATAAGACAAATTTTAGAAAAAAAAAAAAATTTTTTTTTGTTTTTTTTTCATTTTTTTGCCTCGAATTTGGTTAGTATTTGTATAATATGACATAAAACCACCATTTAAGGCAAAAAAAAAAAAATTTTTTTTTCGACCCAAAATTCTTTGTCGAGCCCCGTGTTTCACCACTATAAGACAAATTTTACTAAACTTTATTAAGTATATTTGTAAGTATTTTTTTGGTTTGATTTTGTCATTTCTCGCATAGAACGACATAAACTGGTAAATTAAAGATAAAAAAATTTTTTTTTTTGACCCAAAATTGTTTGTCGACCCGTGTGTTTCACCACTATAAGACAAATTTTACTAAACTTTATTAAGTATATTTGTAAGTATTTTTTTGGTTTGATTTTGTCATTTCTCGCATAGAACGACATAAACTGGTAAATTAAAGATAAAAAAATTTTTTTTTTTGACCCAAAATTGTTTGTCGACCCGTGTGTTTCACCACTATAAGACAAATTTTAGTAAAAAAAAAAAAAATTTTTTTTTGTTTTTTTTTCATTTTTTTGCCTCGAATTTGGTTAGTATTTGTATAATATGACATAAAACCACCATTTAAGGCAAAAAAAAAAAATTTTTTTTTTCGACCCAAAATTCTTTGTCGAGCCCCGTGTTTCACCACTATAAGACAAATTTTACTAAACTTTATTAAGTATATTTGTAAGTATTTTTTTGGTTTGATTTTGTCATTTCTCGCATAGAACGACATAAACTGGTAAATTAAAGATAAAAAAATTTTTTTTTTTGACCCAAAATTGTTTGTCGACCCGTGTGTTTCACCACTATAAGACAAATTTTAGAAAAAAAAAAAAATTTTTTTTTGTTTTTTTTTCATTTTTTTGCCTCGAATTTGGTTAGTATTTGTATAATACGACATAAAACCACCATTTAAGGCAAAAAAAAAAAAATTTTTTTTTTCGACCCAAAATTCTTTGTCGAGCCCCGTGTTTCACCACTATAAGACAAATTTTACTAAACTTTATTAAGTATATTTGTAAGTATTTTTTTGGTTTGATTTTGTCATTTCTCGCATAGAACGACATAAACTGGTAAATTAAAGATAAAAAAATTTTTTTTTTTGACCCAAAATTGTTTGTCGACCCGTGTGTTTCACCACTATAAGACAAATTTTACTAAACTTTATTAAGTATATTTGTAAGTATTTTTTTGGTTTGATTTTGTCATTTCTCGCATAGAACGACATAAACTGGTAAATTAAAGATAAAAAAATTTTTTTTTTTGACCCAAAATTGTTTGACGACCCGTGTGTTTCACCACTATAAGACAAATTTTAGTAAAAAAAAAAAATTTTTTTTTGTTTTTTTTTCATTTTTTTGCCTCGAATTTGGTTAGTATTTGTATAATATGACATAAAACCACCATTTAAGGCAAAAAAAAAAAATTTTTTTTTTCGACCCAAAATTCTTTGTCGAGCCCCGTGTTTCACCACTATAAGACAAATTTTACTAAACTTTATTAAGTATATTTGTAAGTATTTCTTTGGTTTGATTTTGTCATTTCTCGCATAGAACGACATAAACTGGTAAATTAAAGATAAAAAAATTTTTTTTTTTGACCCAAAATTGTTTGTCGACCCGTGTGTTTCACCACTATAAGACAAATTTTAGTAAAAAAAAAAAAAATTTTTTTTTGTTTTTTTTTCATTTTTTTGCCTCGAATTTGGTTAGTATTTGTATAATATGACATAAAACCACCATTTAAGGCAAAAAAAAAAAAATTTTTTTTTTCGACCCAAAATTCTTTGTCGAGCCCCGTGTTTCACCACTATAAGACAAATTTTACTAAACTTTATTAAGTATATTTGTAAGTATTTTTTTGGTTTGATTTTGTCATTTCTCGCATAGAACGACATAAACTGGTAAATTAAAGATAAAAAAATTTTTTTTTTTTGACCCAAAATTGTTTGTCGACCCGTGTGTTTCACCACTATAAGACAAATTTTAGTAAAAAAAAAAAAAATTTTTTTTTGTTTTTTTTTCATTTTTTTGCCTCGAATTTGGTTAGTATTTGTATAATATGACATAAAACCACCATTTAAGGCAAAAAAAAAAAAATTTTTTTTTTCGACCCAAAATTCTTTGTCGAGCCCCGTGTTTCACCACTATAAGACAAATTTTACTAAACTTTATTAAGTATATTTGTAAGTATTTTTTTGGTTTGATTTTGTCATTTCTCGCATAGAACGACATAAACTGGTAAATTAAAGATAAAAAAATTTTTTTTTTTGACCCAAAATTGTTTGTCGACCCGTGTGTTTCACCACTATAAGACAAATTTTACTAAACTTTATTAAGTATATTTGTAAGTATTTTTTTGGTTTGATTTTGTCATTTCTCGCATAGAACGACATAAACTGGTAAATTAAAGATAAAAAAATTTTTTTTTTTGACCCAAAATTGTTTGTCGACCCGTGTGTTTCACCACTATAAGACAAATTTTAGTAAAAAAAAAAAAAATTTTTTTTTGTTTTTTTTCATTTTTTTGCCTCGAATTTGGTTAGTATTTGTATAATATGACATAAAACCACCATTTAAGGAAAAAAAAAAAAATTTTTTTTTTTCGACCCAAAATTCTTTGTCGAGCCCCGTGTTTCACCACTATAAGACAAATTTTACTAAACTTTATTAAGTATATTTGTAAGTATTTTTTTGGTTTGATTTTGTCATTTCTCGCATAGAACGACATAAACTGGTAAATTAAAGATAAAAAAATTTTTTTTTTTGACCCAAAATTGTTTGTCGACCCGTGTGTTTCACCACTATAAGACAAATTTTAATAAAAAAAAAAAAAATTTTTTTTTGTTTTTTTTTCATTTTTTTGCCTCGAATTTGGTTAGTATTTGTATAATATGACATAAAACCACCATTTAAGGCAAAAAAAAAAAAATTTTTTTTTTCGACCCAAAATTCTTTGTCGAGCCCCGTGTTTCACCACTATAAGACAAATTTTACTAAACTTTATTAAGTATATTTGTAAGTATTTTTTTGGTTTGATTTTGTCATTTCTCGCATAGAACGACATAAACTGGTAAATTAAAGATAAAAAAATTTTTTTTTTTGACCCAAAATTGTTTGTCGACCCGTGTGTTTCACCACTATAAGACAAATTTTACTAAACTTTATTAAGTATATTTGTAAGTATTTTTTTGGTTTGATTTTGTCATTTCTCGCATAGAACGACATAAACTGGTAAATTAAAGATAAAAAAATTTTTTTTTTTGACCCAAAATTGTTTGTCGACCCGTGTGTTTCACCACTATAAGACAAATTTTAGTAAAAAAAAAAAATTTATAAAAAAAAATTTTTTTTATCTTAAATCTGCCAGTTTATAAAATAAAATTTTTTTTTGACCCAAAATTCTTTGTCGAGCCGCCTGTTTCAGCACTTTTTGACAAATTTTAGTCAAAAAAAAAATAATTTTTTTTTTGATTGATTTTGTCTTTTCTCGCATAAAACGACATAAACTGGCAAATTTTTGGTCAAAAAAAATTTTTAATAATTAAATATTAAAAAATTGAGTTGTTATGAACTACATTTAACACACGCTTTGGTAGGATATCTGTAGAAATCATTCAAAATGACGTTCAAATGGAAATAATTTGAATTAAATGACCAAAAAAAAATATAAATTTATATTTATTTGGTGTTTTTATTCATTATTTATCCATTTGAACGTAGTTTTGAACGATTTATACCAAAATCCTTTAACATTACGATTAAAACAAAACCATTGAAGTATTAAAAAAATTTATTCGTGCTGATCAAACGCTTTGGTAAGATTTTTATATAAATCGTTCAAAACTACGTTCAAATATTCAATGTTATGTTATGTTATAATATAATGTTCAAAAATTGAATACTTCAATGGTTTTGTTTTAATCGTAATGTTAAAGGATTTTGGTATAAATCGTTCAAAACTACGTTCAAATGGATAAATAATGAATAAAAACACCAAATAAATATAAATTTATATTTTTTTTTGGTCATTTAATTCAAATTATTTCCATTTGAACGTCATTTTGAATGATTTCTACAGATATCCTACCAAAGCGTGTGTTAAATGTAGTTCATAACAACTCAATTTTTTAATATTTAATTATTAAAAATTTTTTTTGACCAAAAATTTGCCAGTTTATGTCGTTTTATGCGAGAAAAGACAAAATCAATCAAAAAAAAAATTATTTTTTTTTTGACTAAAATTTGTCAAAAAGTGCTGAAACAGGCGGCTCGACAAAGAATTTTGGGTCAAAAAAAAATTTTATTTTATAAACTGGCAGATTTAAGATAAAAAAAATTTTTTTTTATAAATTTTTTTTTTTTACTAAAATTTGTCTTATAGTGGTGAAACACACGGGTCGACAAACAATTTTGGGTCAAAAAAAAAAATTTTTTTATCTTTAATTTACCAGTTTATGTCGTTCTATGCGAGAAATGACAAAATCAAAC
>CAWVQQ010000235.1:0-179134 GCA_963932295.1 Tipula lateralis
AACAATAAATACCAAAATTCTACCAAAGTGTGTTTTATCGACACAACTCAATTGTTTCATATTAAAATTGTTCAAAATGTCGGTTTAATGGAGAATATCAGCCCAAATGACATTAAATTGCACTTAAAAATTAAATATTTGATACAAAATAACACAAAAATAATTATAAATAAGCAAAAAATACTACCATAGCAGGTGTTTTGTCACCACAACTCAATTTTTTTAAATTAAAATGGTTCAAAATTTGGGTTAACTGCACAATTAAACCCCACGCAATATATAAATGCACGTACCAATTTATTAGTTGGTTCGAAGAAACGGTTAATAGACCAGTAAACACAAATCTTGTCTGTTTTACCGTTATTTCGAAAAAAATATTAAATTTTTACGTGCATTTTTACGTTGCGCGGGGTTAAATGGTCCATTTTACCCACATTTTGGACAATTGAAATATCAAAATTTGAGTTGTGGTGATAAAACACACGCTTTGGTAGTCATTTTTGCTAATTTATATAATTTTTGTATTATTTATGCATAATTTGTCCATTTGAACGTCATTTTGAACAATCAATACCAAAATTCTACCGAAATGTGTTTAATCAGCACAATTCAATTTTTGCATATTTAAATTGTTCAAAATGTCGAAAAAATGGAGAATTTTACACAAAATGATATAAAATTGCACATAAAAATTAAATAGTTGGTTCAAAGTAACACAATAGAAATATTTATAAGCAAAAACTACTACCAAAGCGTGTATTTTGTCACCACAATTCAATTTTTTTATATTAAAATTGTCCAAAATGTGGGTTAAATGCACAATTTAACCCCACGCATTATGAAAATGCACGTCAAAATTTAAAAAAAAAATCGAAATAACGGTAAATCGACAAGTTTATTAAAATTTGTCTATTTAACCGTGATTTTGAACAAAACATTAAAATTTTACGTTCATTTTGATGTTGCGTGGGGTTATATAGTCCATTCTACCTGTGGAGGTCTACTTTGGTTCACAAGGTCAACTTTGGTTCACAAAGTAAAAATTGTGAATTAAAAAAAAATATAATAATAATAAAAATAAAAAAGGTACTTGCATGGAAAATTCACATGATAAACTGTTGAAATAAGTTAATTAGTTATCATGTTGGTAGAGAGAGTTTCCGGTTTTGATTTCTTATTAAGAGTTTTTTTTATGGGATTGGATTTGAAAAAAAAAGAAGAACGGGAGTGTAAAATTGGATTTGCAATCCAATTTAACACTCCCGTTCTTCTTCTTTTTTTCTTTTTTTTTGATTCAAAATAAAACCAAAAAGAAAGAAAAGAAAAAAATTTAACGAGGTGCCGAACGGAAAAAAAAGTTAAGCAACGTTGACCAGAGAAGGGACTTGGTTTGGAGATGAATTTTAGTGGATATGGATATGAATGATAAAACCAATCAATCAAGAAAAGAATCAAATAAATATTAACTTGTAAATTTAGAGAGATAACTACCTATCTAAATTATTTATCGCGGAGTTGGAGTTGCAATACGACGCTAACACGTGGTATGTTGAATAATCCTGAACATGATCTCGGGGATCCAGAGAATTCGAGTAAGAATCACCACTACCTTTTCCACACAAATTATATACTGGTGGGAAGTTTCACGGACAACATATTTTTTTTTCCAAAACAAAAATGTAAACGGAAAAATGTGAAGACACAGTGCTTCCCTGTTTCTTCTGGTGTTGTGAAAATTAATTTATTTTATTCACAAAAAGAATTTTTGAAAGTTCATTTAGTTTAAGTTTTCCAATTTGATATAGTTAAAGTTTTCTTATTTTCAACTAAATTTAGAAGTGTAAAATGGTTAAAGAAAAGTTGACATATATTGGTTATTTTTTTTGTAAATCTTCCTCTTTATTTAATTACCAATAATTGGAGGGTATCCAAGGGTTATTGGTGATTGCAATATAAATATTACAAGAGTGAAAAGATTTTCGTTGGGGTGTGGTTTTTTTATAGTTTCGACGAAGCGCTTCATCGGAGAACTAACAGACTTTTAAAAGGAACAAATTTTTGATTTTCTTTATGTATAAAAACAAAATTTTGGTTTGTTCTTGGAAATATTTATATGGGGAGACATTTTGTATTTTGGTAAGAGTATTATATTATTCGGTCAGTAAAATAAGTGATGAATTATTATTATTTTGTGGTGATAAATGAAAGGTTGATAAACACCAGAATTTTTGTCTTGTAGAATTAAATTGTCTTATTACTTAATATTAACATGTTTTCTTCCTATATTTTTAGATTTTGTCTATTTTCTTTATTATATATTATGTTCAAAATTAGTTAAAGTTTTTTTTAATTTATAATAAATAAATCAAATATTTTTTTTGGAATTTAAAGAAAAGTAAAATTAGTTATTGACTCAATTTATCTTAATTTATTTTTGCTATTTACATTTCCTAAAATAAAAGATTTTGCAGATGGTTCAACTAATGTGTATAACTGAAAGTGTTTATGGATCACCTAAATCAAAACGCTACAAACCCGAATTTTGAACAATAGGAATATAAAAAAATTGAGTTGTGGTGATAAAACACACGCTTTGGTAGTAATTTTTGCTAATATATATTTTTTGTGGTTTTTATTCAATATTTGTCCATTTGAACGTCATTTGAACAATTAATACCAAATTTCTACCAAAGTGTGTTTTATCACCACAACTCAATTGTTGCATATTGAAATTTTTCAAAATGTCGGTTAAATGGAGAATTTCACCCCAAATGACATTAAATTGCACTTAAAAATTAAATATTTCGTTCAAAGTTACCCAAAAAAAAATATAATTAATTAACAATTACTACTAAAGCGCGTGTTTGGTCACCACAATTCAATTTTGATATATTAAAATTGTTCAAAATGTGGATAATGTAAAAAAAAAATTACCCCATGCAACATGAAAATGAACGTAAAAAATAATAATTTGTTAGAAATAATGGAAAACAGACAAGTTTTGTAGTAACTTGTCTATTTATTGTTAATTGGAATATACAAAAATTGAGTTGTGGTGATAAAACACACGCAGTGGTGATAATTTATGCTAATTTTTATATTTTTTGTATTTTTAATTCATTATTTGTCCATTTGAACTTCATTTTGAACAATAAATACCAAAATTCTAACAAAGTTAATTTTATCACCATAACTCAATTGTTTCATATTTAAATTCTTCAAAATGTCGGTTAAATGGAAATTTTTACCTTAAATGACCTAAACTTGCACTTAAAATTAAATATTTGGTTCAAAACAACCGTTTGAACGACAAATTTAGTGTCAACTTGTCCATTTACCGTTATTTCGATTAGAATATTTAACGTTAAAGTTCAATTTTATGTCATTTTGGGTGAAATTCTTCATTTTCCCAGTATTTTGTTAAGTTTTTGATACATGTCGTTCAAAATGACGTTCAAATGGACAAATTTTGAACAATAACACAAAAAGAATATTAATTAGCAAAAATTACTACTAAAGCGTGTGTTTTGTCACCACAACTCAATTTTTTGATATTTAAATAGTTCAAAATGTGGGTAAAATGCACAATTCAACCCCACGCAATATAAAAATGGACGTAAAAATTTAAAATTTGGTTCAAAATAACGGTAAATAGACAAGTTATTACAAGTCTTGTCAGTTTAACCGTTACTTTGAAAAAAATATAAAATTTTTACGTGCATTTTTATGTTTCGCGGGGTTAAATGGTCCATTTTGCCCACATTTTGGACAATTGAAATATAAGAAAATTGAGTTGTGTTGATAAAACACACGCTTCGGTAGTAATTTTTGCTAATTTATAATTTTTTTTTTTGTGTATTTTTAATTCATTATTTGTTCATTGCAACTTCTATTTAAACAATATATACCAAAATTCAACCACATTTTATTTAATCACCACCACTCAATTGTTTCATATTGATATTGTTCAAAATGTCGGTTAAATGGAGAATTTCATCCCAAATGACATTTAATTGAGTTTGAAAATAAAAAATTTGGTTCAAAACAACCGTTAAAACATAAAGTTTTGTGTGAACTTGTCTATTCACAATTTTAAATTTTTAGGTGCAATTTAATGTCATTTGCGGTAAAATTCTCCATTTACCCATTATTTTGTAGAGATTTTGGTACATTTCGTTCAAAATGACGTTTAAATGGACAAAAAATGAACAAAAACACCAAAAAATATTATTAAGCAAAAATTACTACCAAAGCATGTATTTTGTCACCACAATTAAATTTTTTATATTAAAATTGTTCAGAATGTGGGTAAAATGCAAACTTTACACCCAACGCTAAATAAAAATGCACGTTAATATTTAAAATTTGTTTCGAAATAACGATAAATAGAAATGTTTTAGAAAACTTGTCTGTTTCACCGTTATTTCGAACAAAATAGTAGATTTTACGTGCAATTTTATGTTGTGCGCGGTAAAATGGTCCATTTTACTCCCAATTTGAACAATTGAAATATAAAAAAATTGTGTTGTGGTGATAAAACACACGCTTTGGTAGTAATTATTGCTTATTTATATTTGTTTTGTGTTTTAATTCCTTATTTGTCCATTTGAACGTAATTTTGAACAATTTATACCAAAATTCTACCAAAGTGTGTTTAATCACCACATCCCACTTTTTCATATTGAAATTGTTCAATATGTCAATTTAATGGAGAATTTCAGCCCAAATGACATAAAATTGCACTTCAAAATAATATTTGGTTCAAAATAACACAAAAAAAATATTTTTTAGCAAAACTTACTACCAAAGCGTGTGTTTTGTCACCACAATTCAATTTTTATATGTAAATTGTTCAAATGTGGGGTTAATGCACAATTTAACCACACACAATATTAAAAAGCACTAACAACTAAAATTTTTCATCGGAATAACGGAAAATAGTCAAGTTTACACAAAACTTGTTAATTTAACGTTATTTCGAATAAAAATATTAAATTTTAACGTGCATTTTTTATGTTGCGTGGGGTTCTATTGTCCATTTTTACCAAATTTAAACAATTTTAGTATACAAAAAAAGATTTGTGGTGACAAAACACAAGCTCTGGTAGTATTTTTGGCTTAGTAATATATTTTTTGTGTATTTTTTCATTATTTGTCCATTTGAACGTCATTTTGAACCAATAATACCCAAAATTCTACCAAAATGTGTTTTATCACCACAACCTTACTGTTCAAAATGTCGGTTTAATGGAGAATTTTAGCCCAAAATGAATGAAATTGCACTAAAAATTAAATATATGGTTCAAAATTACACAATAAAAATATTAAAAAGAAAAAATTACTACCAAAGCGTGTGTTTTGTCACCACAATTCAATTTTATAGAATTTGAATTTTTCAAAATGTGGGTTTAATTTACAATTAAACCCCACGCAACATGAAATTTCACGTAAAATGTAAAAAATTTTGTTCGAAATAACGGCAAATAGACAAATTTAAATTAAAATTATCTATTATAACCGTTATTTTGAACAAAATATTAAATTTTTAGGTGCATTTTATGTTGCGTGGGGTTGAATTGTCCATTTTGAACAATTTTGAACAATTGGAATATACAAAATAGATTTGTGGTGATAAAACACATGCTGTGGTAGTAATTTTTGCTAGATTATATTTTGTTTGTATTTTTATTCATTATTTGTCCATTTGTACGTCATTTTGAACGATAAGTTACAAAATTCTTCTTAAATTACATGAATCGCCATAACTCAATTGTTTCATATTTAAAATTTTCAAAATGTCGGTTAAATGGAGAATTTACCCCAAATGACATTAGATTGCACTTAAAAATTAAAAATTTGGTTCAAAATAACGGTAAAAACGACACGTTTTGTGTCATCTTGTCTATTTGCCGTTATTTCGATTAAAATAATTAATTTTTACGTGCAATTTTACGTCAATTGGGGTGAAATTCTCCATTCACCCATTATTTTTGTTAAGATTTTGGTACATATCGTTCAAAATGACGTTCAAATGGACAAATTTTGAACAATAACACAAAAAGAATATTAATTAGCAAAAATTACTACTAAAGCGTGTGTTTTGTCACCACAACTCATTTTTTGATATTTAAATAGTTCAAAATGTGGGTAAAATGCAAAACTTAACCCCACTCAATATAAAAATGGACGTAAAAATTTCAAATTTTGTTCAAAATAACGGTAAATAGACAAATTATTACAAAGACTTGTCAGTTCAACCGTAACTTTGAAAAAAATTAAAATTTTTACGTGCATTTTATGTTTTCGCGGGTGAAATGGTCCATTTTGCCCATATTTTGGACAATTTAAATATAAGAAAATTGAGTTGTGGTGATAAAACACACGCTTTGATAGTAATTTTTGCAAATTTATATTTTGTTTGTATTTTTATTCACAATTTGTTCATTTTAACATCATTGTGAACCAGTAATACCAAAATTTTCCAAAGTTAATTTGATCACCACGCTCCATTGTTTCATATTATAAAACTGTTCAAATTGTCGGTAAAACTGAGAGTTTCACCCCAAAATGACATAAAATTGACCAATTTTTGTGTCAACTTGTCATTTTCCGTTATTTCGATTAGAATATTTAATTTTTAGGTGCAATTTTATGTCATTTGGGGTGAAATTCTCCATTTACCCATTATTTTGTAAAGATTTTGGTACATATCGTTCAAATGACTCTTTAATGGACAAAAAATGACCAAAACCACCAAAAAAATATTAATAAGCAAAAACGACTACCAAAGCGTGTATTTTGTCACCACAATTAAATTTTTTATATTTATATTGTTCAGAATGTGGGTAAAAATGCTAATTTTTACCCAACGCAATATAAAAATGCACGTAAATATTTAAAATTTGGTTCGAAATAACGGTTAATAGACAAAGTATACACAAAACTTGTCTGTTTCACCTGTATTTCAAACAAAATATTAATTTTTTAACGTGCATACTGATGTTGCGCGGGGATAAAGGGTTTATTTTACCCACAGTTTGGACAATTTATTTTTGGTAGTAATTTTTGCTAATTTATATTTTTTTGTGTTCCTATTCATTATTTGTCCATTTGAACGTCATACTGAACAATTATACCAAAATTCTACCAAAGTGGGGTTTTAACACCACAACTCAATTGTTCATATTAAAATTGTACAAAATGTCGGTTCAATGGAGAATTTTAGC
Source organism: Tipula lateralis (assembly GCA_963932295.1). Taxonomy (NCBI): domain Eukaryota; kingdom Metazoa; phylum Arthropoda; class Insecta; order Diptera; family Tipulidae; genus Tipula; species Tipula lateralis. Next base: position 7,227 of record CAWVQQ010000235.1, read on the forward strand.
CCAAATAACATTTAAATTGTCCTTAAAAATTAAATATTTGGTTCAATTAACACAAAAAATATTAATAAGCAAAAATTACTAGCAAAGCGTGTGTTTTGTCTCTACAACTCAACTTTTTTACATTTAAATTGTTCAAAATTGATGATAAAATGTACAATAAGACCCGACGCAACTATAAAAATGCATGTAAAAAATTAATAATTTTTCGAAATAACGAAAATGTGGGTTAAATGCACAATTTAACCCTATGCATTATAAAAATGGACATAAAAATTTAAAATTTGGTTCGAAATAATGGTTAATAAACAAGTTAACACAAAACTTATTTGTGTTACCGTTATTTCGAACAAAATATCAAATTTTTACGTGCATTTTAATGTTTCGCGGGGTTTTATGGTCCATTTAACTCATATTTTGGACAATTGAAATATAAAAGTTGAGTGGTACACACGTTTAAACACACGTTTTGGTAGTAATTTATGCTAATAAATATTTTTTTTGTGTTTTTTTTCATTATTTTTATCCATTTAAACGTTATTTTGAACAATTAAAACTTAAACTCTACAAAATGTGTTTTATCACCACAACTCAATTAATCATATTAAAATTGTTCAAAATGTCGGTTAGATGGAAAATTTTAGCCCAAATGGCATTAAATTGCCCTTAGAAATTGAATATTTGGTTAAAAATAACACAAAAAAATTATAAAGAAGCAAAAATTACTACCAAAGCGTGTGTTTTGTCACCATAATTCAATCTTTTAGTATTTAAATTGTTCAAAATGTGGGTAATATGCACAAATTTTCCCACGCAATATAACAACGCTCGTAAAAAAATTTTAAATTATGTTCGAAATAACGGTTTATAGACAATTGAACGTCATTTGGAACAATTAATACCAAAATTCTACCAAAGTTAATTTTATCACCACAACTCAATTGTTTCATATAAAAATAGTTCAAAATGTCGGATAAATGGAGAATATCACCTCAAATGGAATTAAATTGCACTTTCAATTTTATATTTGGTTCAAAATAACGGTAAAACCGAGAAGTTTGGTGTCAACTTGCCTATTTACCGTTATTTCGATTAGAATATTTAATTTTTAAGGTGCATTTTTATGTCATTTGGGGTAAAATTCTCCATTTACTTACTGATAATTTTGTCAAGATTTTGGTACATATCGTTCAAAATGACGATCAAATAGACCAATAATGAACAAAAACACAAAAAAAATAATAATTGGCAAAACTTACTCGTGAAGCGTGTGTTTTGTCACCTCTCCACAATTTTTTGATATTAAAATTGTTCCAAATGGCGTTTTAACGGACCAATGAACCCCGCGCAACATAAAAATGAACGTAAAAATTTAATATTTGGTTCAAAATAACGGTTAAATAGACAAATTTTGTGAAAACTAGTCTATATACCGTTATTTCGAACCAAATTTTAAATTTTTTTGTGCATTTTATATTGCTTGGGTATAAATTTTTGGACAATCGAAATATAAAAAAATTGAGTTGTGGTGATATAACACACGCTATGGTAGTAATTTTTGCTAATTTATATTTTGTTTTTGTGTTTTTATTCATTATTTGTCCATTTGAACGTCATTTTGAACAAGAATACCAAAATTCTACCAAAATGTGTTTTATCACCACAACTCAACTGTTCAAAATGTCGGTTTAATGGAGAATTTTAGCCCAAAATGAAATTAAATTGGACTAAAAAATTAAATATATGGTTCAAAATAACACAAAAAAGATATCAATAAGCAAAAATTACTACCAAAGCGTGTGTTTTGTCATCACAATTCAATTTTATAGAATTTGAATTTTTCAAAATGTGGGTTTAATGCACAATTTAACCCCACGCAACATGAAAATGCACGTTAAATGTAAAAATTTTGTTCGAAATAACGGCAAATAGACAAGTTTAAACAAAACTTGTCTATTATACCGTTATTTTGAACAAATTATAAAATTTTTAGGTGCATTTTATGTTAAAAATACTTAAAAATTTACTTAAAATTAAAAATTTGGTTCAAAATAACGGTTTAAACGACACGTTTTGTGTCATCTTGTCTATTAACCGTTATTTCGATTAAAATAATTAATTGTTAGGTGCAATTTTACGTCATTTGGGGTGAAATTCTCCATTAACTCATTATTTTGGAAAGATTTTGGTACAATTCGTTCAAAATGGCGTTCAAATGGACAAATAATGAACAAAAAAAACAAAAAAAAAATATTAATTAGCAAAAATTACTACTTAAACGTGTGTTTTGTCCCCACAACCTAATTTTTTTATATTTCAATTGTTCAAATGTGGGTTAAATGAAAAACTTAACCCCACGCAAAATAAAACGCACGTTAAAGTTTAAAACATTTTGTTCGAAATAACGGTAAATAGACAAGTTTACACCAGAATATTCTGTTTTACCGTTATTTCGAACGAAATATTAAATTTTTAGGTGCATTTTTATGTTTCGCGGGGTTAAATGGTCCATTTTACTCACATTTTGGACCCGTGATATTTTTTTTTGTGTTTTAAATCATTATTTGTCCATTTTAACGTCATTTTGAACAATAAATAGAAAAATTCAATCAAAGTGTGTTTAATCACCACAACTCAATTGTTTCATATTGAAATTGTTCAAAATGCCGTTGAAATGGAGAATTTCGCCGAAGTTGACATTAAATTGCACTTAAAATTTAAATTTTTGGTTCAAAATAACCCAAAAAAAAAATATAAATAAGCAAAAACTACTACCAAAGCGTTTGAGTTACATGTAATAACATGTTACCACCTGAAAATAATAATCCACATGATGCAATTCTCTATTTAATAGAATAACATCAAATAAACCAAACTTTATGGGTTAAAAAGGTGAAATTTTAAATATTATTTTATTGTTAAGGAAATGCGTATAAGATTTTCATAATCATTATTAAGAACGGAAATATATAATTTCGCAACTTGAATAATGAACATATTTATTAAATTAAAATGAAAATGCTTAATAAGCAAACTAGCAAGACAGAACAAATATTAAAAATATAATTTTGTAGAAAAGAAAGAATAGTGACTCCAAAGAAAACACACATTTAAATTATAAGTCTTCAATCGTGACCCAAAAGAGTTCACATTTATAATATTGATTAATAAGATTATTATAACAATTTAAAAATGAAACAATTGAGTTGTGGTGATAAAATTTACTTTGGTAGAATTTTGGTATTACTTGTTCAAAATGACGTTCAAATGGACAAATAATGAATAAAAACACAAAAAAAATATAATTAGCCAAAATTACTACCAAAGCGGGTGTTTTATCACCACAACTCAATTTTTTTATATTTCAATTGTCCAAAATGTGGGTTAAATGGACCATTTAACCCCGCGCAATATTAAAATGCTCGTAAAAATTTTATATTTTGTTCGAAATAACGGTCAAACTGACAAGTTTTGTGTTAAGTTGTTAATTTACAGTTATTTTGAACCAAATTTTAAATTTTGACGTGCATTTTCAAATTGCGCAGGGTAAAATTGGGCTTTTTCCCCACATTTTGAACAATTAAAATATCAAAAAATTGAGTTGTGGTGACAAAACACAAGCTTTAGTAGTATTTTTGCTAATTTATATTTTTTTGTGTTTTTGTTCATTATTTGTCCACTTAAACGTCATTTTGAACGATATGTACCAAAATCTTAAAAAATAATGGCAAAATAGAGAATTTTACCTCAAATGACATCAAATTGCATATCGTCATTTTAACGATATGTACCTAACTGAATAACAAAATAATGGAAAAATAGAGAATTTTACCACAAATGACATGAAATTGCACCTAAAAATTAAATTTTTTAATCAAAATAACGGAAATAGACAAGTTGACACCAATCTTGTTATTTTTTTCGTTATATTTAACCGAATATTTAATTTTTCAGTTCAATTTAATGATATTTGGGGTGAAATTTTCTATTTTACCGACATTTTGAATCAATTTTAATATGAAACAATGGAGTTGTGGTGATAAAATTAACTTTGGTAGAATTTTGGTATGAATTGTTCAAGATGATGTTCAAATGGACAAATAATGAATAAAAACACAAAAAAATATAATTAGCCAAAATAACTACCAAAGCGTGTGTTTTATCACCACAACACAATTTTTTTATATTTCAATTGTCCAAAATGTTTGTCTAATGGACCATTTTTTCCCCGCGCAACATAAAAATACACGTAAAAATTTATTGTTTTGTTCAAAATAACGGTAAAACAGACAAGTTTTGTGTAAACTTGTCTATTTACCGTTATTTCGAACCAAATTTTAAATTTTTGCTTCCATTTATATTGCGTGGGGTTAAATTGTGCATTTGATTGACATTTAATTGAATTGTGGTCACAAAACACACGCTTTGGTAGTAATTTTTGCTTATAAAGTTTTTTTTTATGTTTTTTTTGAACCAAATATTTCATTTTAAAGGGCAATTTAATGTCATTTGGGGTGAAATTCTCCATTAAACCGACATTTTGACAATTTCAATATGAAACAATTGAGTTGTGGTGATAAACACTTTGGTAGAATTTTGGTAATAATTGTTCGAAATGACGTTCAAATGGATAAATAATGAATAAAAACACAAAAAAATATAAATTAGCAGAAATTACTACCACAGCGTGTGTTATATCACCACAACTCAATTTTTTATATTTTAATTGTCCAAAATGTGGGCCAAATGGGCCATTAACCCCGCGCAACATAAAAATGCACGTCAAAATTTAATGTTTTGTTCGAAAAAACGGTAAAACAGACAAGTTTGGTATAAAATTGTGTATTTACCGTTATTTCGAAACAAATTTTTAATTTGTACGTGCGTTTTCATATTGTGTGGGGTTGAAATGAGCATTTTACCCACATTTTGAACAAATTGAATATAAAAAGATTGAATTGTGGTGACACACCACACGATTAAGTAGTAATTTTTGCTAATTATTTTTTTTTTGTGTTATTAAGAGCCAAATATTTCATTTTTAAGTGCAATTTAATGTCATTTGGGGTGAAATTCTCTATTTAACCGACCTTTTGATCAATTTCAGTATGAAACAATTGGCATGTAGTGACAATCACACTTTGGTAGAATTTTGGTATTTCTTGTTCATAATGACGTTCAAATGGACAAATAAGGAATAAAAACACAAAAAATATAAATTAGCAATAGTTTCTACCAAAGCGTGTGTTTTTTCACCACAACTCAATTTTTTTATATTTTTATTGTCCAAAATGTGGACAAAATGGACCATTAAACCCCGTTCATCACAAAAATGCACGTAAAAATTTAATATTTTGTTCGAAATAACGGTGAAACAGACAAGTTTTGTGTAAACTTGTGTATTAACAGTTATTTCGAACCAAATTTTAAATTTTGACGTGCATTTTTTAATTGCATGGGGTAAAATTGTGTATTTTTCCCACATTTTGAACAATTTTAATATCAAAAAATTTATTTGAGGTGACAAAACACAAGCTTTAGTAGTAATTATTGCGAATTAATATTTTTTTTGTATTTTTGTTCATCATTTGTCCATTTGAACGTCATTTTGAACGACATCTTTTAAAACCTTAACAAAATAATGGGTAAATGGAAAATTTCACCCCAACTGACATGAATTTGCACCTAAAAATTAAAAATTTAAATCGAAATAACTATAAATAGACAAGTAAACACAAATCTTGTTATTTTTTTGTAATTTTACACCGAATATTTAATTTTTAATTTCAATTAAATGTCATTTGGAGTGAAATTCTCCAATTTACCGACATTTTGAACAATTTTAATATGAAACAATTGAGTTGTGGTGATAAAATTAACTTTGGTAGAATTTTGGTATAAATTGTTCAAAATGACGTTCAAATGGACAAATAATGAACAAAAACACAAAAAAAAATATAAATCAGCAAAAATTACTACCAAAGCGTGTATATTATCACCAAAACTTAATTTTTGTATATTTCTATTGTTCAACATTTGGGTAAAATGGACCATTTTACCCCACGCATTATAAAATTGCATGTAAAAATTTAATATTTTATTCGAAATAACGGTAAAACAGACAAGTTTTGTGTAAAATTGTTTATTTCACGTTATTTCGAACCAAATTTTAAATTTTTGCGTGCAATTTTTAATTGCATGGAGTTAAATTGTGAATTTTACCCAAATTTTGAACAATTTCAATATAAAAAAATTAAATCGTGGTGACAAAACACACGCTTTGGTAGTAATTTTTGCTAATAAATAATTATTTTGTGTTATTTTGTACCAAGTATTTCATTCTGAAGTGAAATTTAATGTCAATTGAGCTGAAATTCTCCATTTTACCGAAATTTTGAACAATTTTATTATGAAAAAATTGAGTTTATTGCTTATTTATATTTTTTTTGCGTTATTTTGAATCAAATATTTAATTTTTAAGTGCAATTTAATGGCAGTAGGGCTGAAATTCTCCATCAAACCGACATTTTGAACATTTTTAATATAAAACAATTGAGTAGTGGTGTTTAAACACAATTTGGTAGAATTTTGGTATAAATTGTTCAAAATGACGTTCAAATGAACAAATAATGAATAAAAACACAAAATAATATAAATTAACAAAAATTACTACCAAAGTGTGTGTTTTATCACCAAAGCTCAATTTTTATATATTTCAACTGTCCAAAATGTGAGTAGAATGGACCATTAACCCCGCACAACAATTCAATGCACGTAAAAATTTAACTATTTGATCGAAATAACGGTAAAACAGACAATTTTTGTGTGAACTTGTCTATTTACCGTTATTTCGAACCAAATTTTAAATTTTTACGTGCTTTTCCTTATTGCGTTGAGTTAAATGGTGCATTTTACCCACATTTTGAACATTTTAAATATCAAGAAATTGAATTGTGGTGACAAAACACACGCTTTGGTGGTAATTTTTGCTTTTAAATATTTTTTTTTGCGTTATTTTGAACCAAATATTAAATTTTGAACTACAATTTAATGTCATTTGGGCATACATTTTCCCTTTAACCGACATTTTGAACAATTTCAATATAAAACAATTGAGATGTGGTGATAAATACACTTTGGTAGAATTTAAGTTTTAATTGTTCCAAATGACGTTCTAATGGACAAATAAGGCAAAAAAACACAAAAAAATATAAATTAGCAATAAATACTACCAAAGCGTGTGTTTTATAATCACCACTCAATTTTTATATATTTCAATGGTTCAAAATGTGGGTAAAATGGACCATTTAACCCCGCGCATTATAAAAATGCACGTTAAAATTTATAATTTTGTTCGAAATAACGGTAGAAAAGACAAGTTTTGTGTAAACTTGTCTATTTACCGTTATTTCGAACCAAATTTTTAAATTTTACCGTGCATTTATATATTGCGTGGTGTAAAATTGTGCATTTCACCCACATTTTAAACAATTTATATATATTAAAATTGGATTGTGGTGACACATCACTCGCTTTGGTAGTAACTTTTGCTCATTAAAATTTTTTTTTGTGTTATTTTTAACCGCAAATATTTAATTTTTAACTGAAATTTAATGTTATTTGGGCTGAAATTTTCCGTTGCACCAACATTTTGAACAAATTAAATATAAAATAATTGAATTGTGGTAATGTAATTAATTTTGGTAGAATTTTGGTATAACTTGTTCAATATGACGTTCAAATGGACAAATAATGAATAAAAATACAAACAAAATATAAGTTAGCAAAATTTTCTTTCAAAGCGTGTGTTTTATCACCACAAATCTATTTTTGTATATTCCAACTTTGTTCGAAATAACAGTAAATAGACAAGTTTTAACAAAACTTGCCCGTTATTTCGAAAAAAATATTAAATTTTTACGTGCATTGTACTCACATTTTGGACAACTGAAATATAAAAAAATTGAGTTGTGGTGATAAAACACACGCTTTGGTAGTAAGTTTTGCTAATTTATATTTTTTTTGTGTTTTTATTCATTATTGGTCCATTAGAACGTCAGTTTGAACAATTAATACCAAAATTCTACCAAAGTAAATTAAATCACCACAACTCAATTGTTTCATATTAATTTTATCAAAAAAATTTTTGAATGGAGAATTTTAGCCAATGTGACAACTAATTGCACTTGAAAATTAAATATTTGGTTAATAACACAAAAAAATATAAATCAACAAAAATTAGTTCTAAAGCGTGTGTTGTGTCACCACAATTCAATTTTTTTATATTTTAATTGTTTAAAATGTGGGTGAAATGCACAATTGTACCCCACGCAATATATTAAGGCACGTTTTAATTTAAAAGTTTGTTCGAAATAACGGTAAATAGACAAGTTTACACAAAACTTGTCTTTTTTATCGTTTTTTTGAACAAAATTTTAAATTTTAACGTGCCTTTTTATGTTCCGCGGGGTTAAATGGTCCATTTAACCCACATTTTGGATAATTGAAATATACAAAATAAATTTGTGATGATAAAACATACGCTTTGGTAGTTATGTTTGCTCGTTTATATTTTCTTGTGATTTTATTCATTATTTGTGCATTTGAACGTCATTTTGAACAATTAATACCAAAACTCTACCAAAGTGTGTTATATCACCACAACTCAATTGTTTCAATTTGAAATTGTTCAAAATGTCGGTTTAATGAAGAATTTTAGCCCAAATGACATTAAATTGGACTTGAAAATTTAATATTTGGGTTAAAATAACATAAAAAAAAATATTGATAAGCAAAAATTATTAAAAACCGTGTGTTTTTTCACCACCATTCAATTTATTATTTTTAAATTGTTCAAAATGTGGGTAAAATGCACAATTTAACCCCACGCTAAATTAATATGCAGGTAAAAATTTAAAATTTGGTTCGAAATAACGGTCAATAGACAAGTTTAAACAAAACTTGTTTATTTTACCGTTATTGTGAACAAAATATTAAATTTTAACGTGCATTGTTATGTTGCGTGGGGTTTTATTGTCAATTTTTCCTAAAATTTGAACAATTGGAATATACAAAAATAGATTTGTGGTGATAAAACTCACGTTTTGATAGAAATTTCTTTTAATTAATATTTTGTTTGTATTTTTATTCATTATTTGTCCATTTTAACGTCATATTGAAAAAGTAATACCCAAAATTCTACCAAAGTTAATTATATTACCACAACCCAATTGTTTCATATTTAATTTGTTCAAAATGTCGGTTAAATGGAGAATTTTAGCCCAAATGACATTGAATTGCACTTAAAAATTAAATATTTGGCTCAAAATTACACAAAAAAGGTATTAATGAGCAAAAATTTTTGTGGTTTAATGGATTTCCATTTTTTTTTTCACTTTTTGTGTACTTTCGTCCCTTGTTTTAAATTTAAAAAACAGAATGTTTATTTTTGTATAAACTTCCTTATAGTGGCGGTTTTTGTAGATTTTATTTGGTGAAGATCGATTTCGATACTTAATCATCGTCAGTTCACTTTATACTAGTTACATTTTTCTTAAACTATGTTCTTATATTCTATTATCTATGAGTAAGTTATTGTTTTATTGCTATTGTTATTAATTATTAAGTCGTAAATTTTGTTGGTTTTTGTGTTTAATTTTTCATTAAGTATATTTATATTATTTTTGTGGGTGTAGATTTCAAGTTCTTCTAGTCGGTCTTAAATTGGTCCTTTATTACATTTGTGCATGATGGATAAATTTGTGTTTAAGTCGGTGTAATTGTGTTTTTCTTTTTTTATGTGTAATGCATATTATGATTTTGTGTCTTTGTTGGTTATGTCTTTTATGTGTTCTTTAAATCTTATTTGGAATGATCTACCCGTTTGTCCAATGGTATATTTTGGGAAGTCCTTACAAGTTATTTTATATACGCCTGTATCCGTTTCTTGCTGGTTTGTTTTATCTTTGAGCTTTGTTTCTTATTTGTTGTTGTTTTTATATGCAGCTGTGTAACCGAAGTTTTAAAAGATTTTTTGTATTAATTTGTGGGTTGTTTTATTGTATTCTATACTGATGTTTTTTTTGTTATTATTGATTTCATTGATATTTTATGTGGTCATAAGTTTCTGTTGTTTTTTTGCTATGTGTTTATTGTTAATTTTGTCTATTAGCGTTGTGGAAAAACCGTTTTTTGTAGCTATGTGTTTTATGTTTTCTAGTTCTTTATCATAATTAATTTTGTTCATAGGTATGGTGTTAAGTCTGTTGATCATATGATTATATGCTGATATTTTATGTTGGTATGGATGGTGTGAACTGTTGTGTATGGTTTGGTCCGTTTTTGTAGGTTTTCTAAATATTTTAAATTGGTGTTTGGAATTGTCATTTGTTATTGTTAGATCTAAAAAATTGATTTTTTTATTCGTTTCTATTTCTAATGTAAATTTGATGTTTGGTTTTCTACTGTTAATGAATTGGTGTAAGTGGTCTAATTGTCTTTTTGTTCCTTTGAAAAGTATTATTATATCGTCTTCATATCTGTACCAATAAATGATGTTTTTTCGGAATTTGTTATTATTGTTTATTATATATCTGTTTTCGAAGTCATTCAAGTAAATTTCGGCTAAAGTACCTGATAGTGGGCTTCCCATTGGTAAACCTTCTCTTTGTTTATAATATTCATTATTGTGCGTAAAATAATTTTGGTTTGTTATTTCAGTTAGTAATTCTATTATTTCTGTTATTTCTATTGTTTTTAGTCCGTTTTTCATTAGTAGGTTTTTTGTTATTTCTATTGTTTCGCTTATTGGTATGTTCGTGTACATGTTGGTGATGTCAAATGAAGCTAAGTTTGCGTTATGTGGTATGGTTATTCATTCTATTTTGTTAACTAATTCTATGTTATTTTTTAACGTTAAGTTATTATTGTCTAATTTTATATATTGTTTTAACATTTTTTGAATATGACTACTTATTTTATAAGAAGGTGCCGTTGTGAAATTTACTAAAGGTCTTATTGGCATACCTTCTTCATGTAATTTTGGTAATCCTTTTATGCTCGGTGCTGCTGGTTTCATTACTTTGTTGTATCTTATGTTCTTGTCGCTTAATACGTTGTTTGATTTGTTGAATTTTTGTTTAATGTTCTTGTTGAATTCACTTGTAGGGTCAGTTTCCAATTTTTCAATGTTGTTGTTTTCTATATACTGGTTTATTTTGTTTATATTTTCATATGTTTTCATAATAACTATGGTGTTTTCTTTATCTGCTTTGGTTATTGTTGCATTGTTTTGTTTTATTTTATTTTTAATGATTTTTATTGTTTTTATTTCATTGTTAATATTAAAGTCTTTATTGTTTTTTTTCACATTTTTATTTTGAACTTTGTTATTATTTGTAATTTCATTGATGATTATTGCTCTTATTTCTTGTTGGTCATTAAAATTTGTTTTTAATAAAGCATTTTCAATATGTAATAAGTGCTTATTTTGTTCATTAACTTTGTTTGTTGGATGTGTACAAAATTTTAAACCTTTTTCTAATAAACTATTTTCTTGGTTTTCAAATCTTTTATTAAATTGTTGTGTTTTATTTTACGCACAATAATGAATATTATAAACATAGAGAAGGTTTACCAATGGGAAGCCCACTATCAGGTTCGTTAGCCGAAGTATACTTGAATGACTTCGAAAACAGATATATAATAAACAATAATAACAAAATCCGAAAAAACATCATTTATTGGTACAGATATGAAGACGATATAATAATACTTTTCAAAGGAACAAAAAGACAATTAGACCACTTGCACCAATTAATAAACAGTAGAAAACCAAACATCAAATTTACATTAGAAATAGAAACGAATAAAAAAATCAATTTTTTAGATCTAACAATAACAAATGACAATTCCGAACACAAATTTAAAATATTGAGAAAACCTACACAAACCATACACAACAGTTCACACCATCCATACCAACATAAAATATCAGCATATGATCATATGATCAACAGACTTAACACCATACCTATGAACAAAATTAATTATGATAAAGAACTAGAAAACATAAAACACATAGCTACAAAAAACGGTTTTTCCACAACGCTTATAGACAAAATTAACAATAAACACATAGCAAAAAACAACAGAAACTTATGACCACTTTAAAAAGCAATGAAATAATAATAACAAAAAATACATCAGTATAGAATACAATAAAACAACCCACAAATTAATACAAAAAACCTTTAAAAACTTCGGTTACACAGCTGCATATAAAAACAACAACAAATTAGAAACAAAACTCAAAGATAAAACAAACCAGCGAGAAACGGATACAGGCGTATATAAAATAACTTGTAAGGACTTCCCAAAATATACCATTGGACAAACGGGTAGATCATTCCAAATAAGATTTAAAGAACACATAAAAGACATAACCAACAAAGACACAAAATCAAATTATGCATTACACATAAAAAAAAGAAAAACACAATTACACCGACTTAAACACAAATTTAACCATCATGCACAAATGTAATAAAGCACCAATTTTAGACCAACAAGAAGAACTTGAAATCTACACCCACAAAAATAATATTAATATACTCAATGAAAAATTAAACACAAAAACCAACAAAATTTACGACTTAATAATTAATAACAATAGCATTTAAACAATAACTAACTCATAGATAATAGAATATAAGAACATAGTTTAAGAAAAATGTAACTAGTATAAAGTGAACTGACGATGATTTAATATCGAAATTGATCTTCACCAAATAAAATCTACAAAAATCACCACTATAAGAAAGTTTATACAAAAATAAACATTGTGTTTTTTATATTTAAAACAAGTGACGAAAGTACACAAAAAGTGAAAAAAAACTGGAAATCCATTTAACCATAAATAATGTTTGCTCATTAATATTTTTTTGTGTTATTTTGAGCCAAATATTTAATTTTTAAGTGCAATTCAATGTTATTTGGGCTGAAATTCTCCATTAAGCTGACATTTTGAACAAATTAAATATGAAACAATTGGGTTGTGGTAATAAAATTAACTTTAGTAGAATTTTGGGTATTACTTTTTCAATATGACGTTAAAATGGACAAGTAATGAATAAAAATACAAACAAAATATTAATTGGAAGAAATTTCTATCAAAACGTGAGTTTTATCACCACAACTCTATTTTTGTGTATTCCAATTGTTAAAGTTTTGGGAAAAATTGACAATTTAACCCCACGCAAAATAAAAATGCACGTTAAAATTTAATATTTTGTTCAAAATAATGGTAAAATAGACCAATTTGTATAAACTTGTCTACTTACCGCTATTTCGAAACAAATTTTAAATTTTTACGTGCATATTAATATAGCGTGGGGTTTAATTGTGCATTTTACCCACATTTTGAACAATTTAAATATAAAAAATTGAATTGTGGTGAAAAAAACACGGTTTGGTAATAATTTTTGCTTATTAATATTTTTTTTTTGTAATATTTTGAACCAAATATATTTAATTTTCAAGTGCAATTTAATGTCATTTGGGCTAAAATTCTTCATTTAACCGACATTTTGAACTATGACAAACTTAAACAATTGAGTTGTGGTGATAATACACACTTTGGTAGAGATTTCGTATTAATTGTTCAAAATGACGTTCAAATGGACAAATAATGAATAAAATCACAAGAAAAATATAAATTAGCAAACATTTCAACCAAAGCGTATGTTTTATCATCACAAATCTATTTCGTTTATTTCAAATATCCAAAATGTGGGGAAAATGGACCATTAAACCCAGCGCAACATAAAAAGGCACGTAAAAATTTAATATTTTTTTCGAAATAACGGGCAAGTTTTGTTTAAACTTGTCTATTTACTGTTATTTCGAACCAAATTTTAAATTTTTAAGGGCATTTTCATATTGCGTGGGGCTTAGTTGTGCAATAAATACTACCAAAGCGTGTGTTTTATCATCACAACTCAATTTTTATATATTTCAATTGTTCAATTTGTGGGTTTATTGGACCATTTAACTCCGCGCAACATAAAATTGCACAAAAAATTTACTATTTTGTTCGAAATAATGGTAAAACAGACAAGTTTTGTGTAAACTTGTCTATTTGTCGTTATTTCGAACCAAATTTTAAAATTTTGAAGTGCATTTTTATATTGCGTGGGGTTCAAATTTGCATTTAACCCGCATTTTTAACAATTAAAATATAAATAAATTAAATTGTGGTGACAAAACACACGCTTTGGTAGTAATTTTTGGTAATAAATATTTTTTTGTGTTTTTGTTCATTATTTGTCCATTTGAACGTCATGTTGAACGATATGTACTAAAATCTTCACATAATAATGGGTTAATGGAGAATTTCACCCCAAATAACATAAAATTGCACCTTATTATTTAATATTCTAATCGAAATAACGGTGAATAGACAAGTTGAAACAAAACTTGTCATTTTTACCGTTATTATGAATCAAATATTTAATTTTGCAGTGCAATTTATGTCATTTGGGGTGAAACTCTCCATTTTACCGACATTTTGAACAATTTAAATATGAAACAATTGAGTTGTGGTGATCAAATTAACTTTGGTAAAATTTTGGTATGACTTGTTTACTTTGACGTTAAAATGGACAAATTATGAAAAAAAAATACAAACAAAATATAAATTAACAAAAATTTCTATCAAAGCGTGTGTTTTATCACCACTTATCTATTGTTGTAAATTCCAATTGTTCAAATTTTGGGAAAAATGGACAATATAACCCCACGCAACATAAAAATGCACGTAAAAATTCAAGTTTTTTTTTCACAATAACGGTAAAATAAACAAGTTTTGTTTTATAGACAAGTTAACCGATATTTTCAACCAAATTTTAAATTTTTTCATGCATTTAAATAAAGCGTGGGATAAAATTTTGCATTTTTCCCACACTTTGAACAATTTTAATATAAATAAGTTGGATAGTGGTGACACAACACTCGCTTTGGTAGTAATTTTTGCTCATTAATATTTTTTTTTGTTTTATTTAGAGCCAAATATTTAATTTTTAAGTGCAATTTAATGTTATTTGGGCTGAAATTCTCCATTAAACCAACATTTTGAACAATTTAAATATAAAACAATTGAGTTGTGGTAATAAAATTTACTTTGGTAGAATTTTGGTATAACTTGTTCACTATGACGTAAGACAAATAATGAATAAAAATACAAACACAATATAAATAAGCAAAAATTTTTATCAAAGCGTGTGTTTTATCACTACTATTTTTGTATATTCCAATCGTTCAAATTTTGGGAAAAATTGACAATATAACCCCACGCAACATAAAAATGCACGTTAAAATTAAATATTTTGTTTACGATAACGGTAAAATAGAAAAATTTTGTTTAAATTTGTCTATTCACAATTATTTCGAACCAAATTTTAAATTTTTTCGTGCATTTGAATAAAGCGTGGGATAAAATTGTTTATTTTACCCAAATTTTGAACAGTTTAAAAATATAAAAATTGGATCGTGGTGACACAACACTCGTTTTGGTAGTTATTTTTGCTCATTAATATTTTTTTTTGTGTTATTTTGAACCAAATATTTAATTTTTAAGTGCCATTTAATGTTATTTGGGCTGAAATTCTCCATTTAACCAACATTTTGAACAAATTAAATATGAAACAATTGAGTTGTGGTACTAAAATTAATTTTGGTAGAATTTTGGTGTTACTTGTTCAATTTGACGTTCAAATGGACAAATAATGAATCAAAATACAAACAAAATATAAATTAGCAAAACTTATTACCAAAACGTGATTTTTATCATCACAAGTCTATTTTGTATATTTCAATTGTCCAAAATGTGGGTAAAATGGACCATGTAACCCCGTGGACGCACGTAAAAATTTAATATTTTGTTCGAAATAACGGTAAAACAGACAAGTTTTGTGTAACATTGTCTATTTCTCGTTATTTCGAACCAATCGAATTATTTCCGCGTGTGTTTTATCATTACAAATCTATTTTGTATATTTCAATTGTCCAAAATTTGAGTTAAATGGACCATTTAACCCCGCACAACATAAAAATGCACGTCAAAATTTAATACTTTGCTTGAAATAACGGTAAAACAAACAAGTTTTGTGTTATTTTGTCTATTTCCCGTTATTTCGAACCAAATTTTTAATTTTTACGTGCATTTTGATATTGCTTGGGGTCAAATTGTGCATTTTACCCATATTTTGAACTATTTTTATATCAAAAAATTGGGTTGAGATGACAAAACACACGCTTTGGTAGTAATTGTTGCTAATTATTTTTTTTTTGTGTTTTTGTTCGTAATTTGTCCATTTTAACGTCATTTTGAACGACATGTACCAAAATCTTACTAAAATTGGGTGAATGGAGCATTTTACTCCGAATACATAAAATTGCAACTCAAAATTAAATATTTTAATCAAAATAACGGTAAATGGACAAGTTCACACAAAACTTGTCGTTTTTACCGTTCTTTTGAACCAAATATTTTATTTTAAAGTGCAATATAATGTCATTTGGGGTGAAATTCTCTATTTAACCGATATTTTGAACAATATCAATATGAAACAATTGAGTTGTGGTGATAAAATTTACTCTGGTAAAATTTTGGTATTTTTTGTTTAAAATGACGTTCAAAATGAATGTATGGACAAATAATTATAAGAATTCAAAAAAAATATAAATTAGCAAAAATTACTACCAAAGCGTGTGTTTTATCACCACAACTTAATTTTTGTATGTGCAGAGATCAAAGGAAATAAGGAAGTGACCATACGAATTTGAAACAGAAACTTCTGTCACGAAGTTTTGGTGGCCGAAATTGTAGATGAAGTTATTTTGGGTATGGACTTCATGAAGAAAAACAAATTTGTGTTGGATGTGGGAAAAGAAACACTAAGTTTTGGTAATATTGAGCTGCCGTTACAATTGGATAGCAAAGAGCCAATTTTCAGGCGAGTTATGTTTGACCATCAAACAAAGCTGCCACCACGCTCAGAAACAGTAATTTGGGGTAAATTGGATGAAAGTCCTGGGACACGAAAGTTGTGGGTTGTAGAAGCCAGTGACAAAGAACAACAAGTATGAGAAATAATGCTTGGTAAAGCATTGATAAAACCGGATCGTGACAATAAAATACCATTGAGGGTTCTCAACTTATCGGACAAGACTAAAACCATCAAAAAGGGGACTTTTATTGGTAAATGCGAAGAAATATCCACGAAAGTCAAATGTGAAGAAATGAATCCGAGTGTTAACGCTAAAGTTCAACGGCAGCAGAAAATCGTGGAAGAATAGACACAGAAGTGGACAGAACAACTAAGTCCAGAACAAAAACTAGCTGCAAAAGTGTTGTTGGAAAAATACACGTCCATTTTCTGTGGTGCTCCCGAGGAAAATGGTAGAACGAACTTAGTTTAACACCGGATCGACACCGAGACAGCAATGCCAATTCAACAAGCTCCAAGAAGATTACCATTGGCAAAACAATCGGAAGTGGATCGCATGGTAACGGATATGCAAACCGCAGGGTTGATTGAGCAATCGACTAGTCCATGGAGTTCACCTGTGGTATTGGTGAAGAAGAAAGATGGCAGCATGAGATTTTGCGTCGATTATAGAAAACTCAATTCGATCACTAAGAAGGACAGTTATCCGTTACCGAGAATTGATGATACATTGGATACGTTGGCGGGTGCACGGTTATTCTCCACTTTGGATCTACAAAGTGGATATTGGCAGGTGGTAGTCGCAGAAGAAGATAAAGAGAAAACGGCGTTCAGTGTGAGTTACGAATTGTGGCAATTTAACGTTATGCCGTTTGGATTATGTAACGCTCCTGCGACGTTTGAAAGGCTAATGGACCGAGTGCTGAAAGGGTTTCATTGGAAAACGTGCTTGGTATACCTAGATGACATCATAGTTATGGGTAAAAACTTCAAGGAACATCTGCAAAACCTGGGTGAAGTGTTCGAGCGGATTCATTCAGCAGGGTTAAAATTGAGTCTAAAGAAGTGTGCCTTGTTCCGCAACAAAGTTAAATATTTGGGACACAAGATAACAAGGAGTGGTAAACATACAGATGAGGATAAAATCTCAGCTGTCAAGGATTGGCTAAACCCACAGAACTTACACGATCTGAGAAGTTTTGTTGGGCTTTGCACGTACTACCAACGATTCGTACCGGGATTTGCTGACGTTTGCGAAAAGCTTACATGAATTAACGCAAAAGAACAAGCCATTCCAATGGAATAAACAACATGAAGAAGCGTTCAGCGAGTTGAAGAAGCGGTTGTGCACAGCGCCAATACTTGCATACGCAGTACCAAATCGAAGATTCATCTTGGATACTGATGGAAGTAATAATGGTATTGGAGGGGTTTTGTCTCAAGAAATAGATGGGCAAGAACCGGTTATAGCATATTTTTTGAAAGTTTTATCAAAGCCGGAGCGAAATTATTGTGTAACAAGGAGAGAGCTGTTGGCCATAGTACAATGTTTAGCGCATCTTCGGAAGTATCTTTATGGCCAGTCATTTCTCATAAAGACAGATCATGGTGCTCTTACATGGCTGTTTCAGTTTAAGAATCTGGAAGGACAGATAGCCCGGTGGATCGAAAGATTGGGTTGCTTCGATTATACCATCCAACATCGGAAAGGAAGTGCTCACGGTAATGCAGATGCTCTGTCAAGACGACCGTGTCCCGTCGATTGCAAACATTGTGGTCGAGTGGAGAGTAAGGAACATGTCATTGACGTAAGACTTATACAAGTGTTTCCATCCGATGAGTGGACCAACGAAGAAATCAGAAAGGAGCAATCAAAAGATCCTGATCTATCGATCATATTAAAATTTGTGGAAGATCAGCACAGACCATTATGGAAGGAGATAGCTGATAAGAGCCCTATAGTTAAGGCATATTGGGCTCAATGGGATAGTCTGGTAATCGAAGACGGTCGTTTAAAACGAATCTGGGAAAGTTCCGATGGTAGAAATAGACAATCATTGGTGGTGGTACCGAGAATCCGAATTCCAGAAATTTTGAGGGAATATCACGAGGGAACCAGTGGTGGCCATCTAGAAATCAATAAGACTCTGGCAAAAATGCACGAAAGATTTTATTGGGCAGGATGCAGACAATCGGTCGCAGAATGGTGTCAAAAATGTGATCAATGCATGGCAGTTAAGGGTCCTGCGAAACGAAGCCATGGGAAAATGCAGCAGTATAATAGCGGAGCACCATTTGAGCGGATCACTATGGATATTGCAGGTCCATTTCCTACCAGCGAAAGCGGAAACAAGTATGTTTTAGTGGTGATGGATTATTTCAGTAAGTGGCCTGAAGTCTATCAATACCGAACCAAATAACAACAACAATCGCTAACGCCGTGGTAAATAATTGGATTAGTCGATACGGGGTACCTATGGAACTGCATTCGGATCAAGGCCGCAATTTTGAGTCAGTGGTGTTCCAGAAAATGTGTCAATTATTGGGGATCAATAAAACAAGAACAACACCTTTCCATCCCCAGTCAGACGGCATGGTTCAACGGTTTAATGCTACGTTAGAAGAATTTTTAAAGAAAACCGTTGATGGAAACCAGCGTAATTGGGATAAAAATATGCCACTGTTCCTAGTGGCATATCGGTCAGCAACACATGATACAACGGGAACAACACCAGCTACCATCGTTTTTGGACATAATTTAAGATAACCTGGAGACCTGAAGTTTGGGGCGATTCCTACGACAGCTTTGTGTGGACAAGCGTACGTCGATAAATTGAAGGAAGATATCGACGAGATACACAGATTTGTCAGAGAAAGGATACAAATTTCAAGTGATAGGATGAAGGCACGATATTACATCCGTGCAAATGATAGAGGATTCGAAGAAGGGCAGTTAGTCTGGCTTCACAACTTGCAACGGAAGAGAGGCTTATCACCAAAACTGCCACCTAGCTGGGAAGGACCATACAAGGTGATTACAAAATTCAAAGATGTAATTTACCGAATTCAGAAGGGCATCCGAGGAAAACCAAAGGTTGTACATTTGGAAAGGTTGGCTCTCTATAGAGGAAGGGAATTGGATCCTGTTCGGGACGAATAGGTTTGGGCGGAGGATAGTGTTACGGACACGGTGACATCTATGATTGAATAGAAGTATTAAGCTCGTATTTGGAAACCAGCATGAATCGCAGTATATAGGCGAAATAATAAATAAATGGAAAATTCTACTTTGATCGAGAAGCGGGCAAAATGCATAAACATAAACTTTCAGTCTGAATTGGGAAAGCGATAAATTAAAATCGGGAAAAACTAATAAAGAGTGAAATAGTGAAAAAAAAAGAAACACTAAAAGAAAAGTACTGTGAAAGTGATTTGTGGTGTTTATTAAATAAAAGTTAAAGTGAAAAATAAGCAAGTAGTTTAATTATTCACAATCCAGTGATCGAGCCGAAGAGTGGTTTGAATCCCTGCTAGGAAAAAACGAAACAGTATTTCAATTGTCCAAAATGTGGGTAAAATGGACCATTTGACCCTACGCAACATAAAAATGCACGTAAAAATTAATATTTTGTTCGAAATAACGGTAAAACATAACAATTTTTTGTAAACTTGTCTGTTAATCTTTATTTCGAACCAAATTTTACATTCTACGTGCATTTTAATATTGCGTGGGGTTAAAATTTTCATTTTTACCACATTTTGGACTATTTAAATATAAAAGAATTGAATTGTGGTATTTTTTGATTAATAATATTTTTTGTGTTTTTGTTTATTATTTGTCCATTTGAACGTCATTTTGAACAATATGTACAAAACTCTTAACAAAATATTGGGTAAATGGAGAATGTCACCCCAAGTAACATAAAATTGCACCTTAAAATTAAATATTCAAATCGAAATAACGGTAAATAAACAAGTTGACACAAAACTTGTCGTTTTGCCGTTAATATGAACCCAATTTTTAATTTTAAAGTGCAATTAAATGTCATTTGGGAAGAAATTATCCATTTAACCGACATTTTGAACAATTTAAATATGAAACAATTGAGATGTGGTGATAAAATAAACTTTGGTAGAATTTTGGTATAACTTGTTTAAAATGACGTTTAAATGGACAAATTTTGAATAAAATTACAAAACAAAAATCAATTATCACCACAAATCTATTTTGGTATATTATTAATTACGTTTAAATGGACAAATTATAAATAAAATTACAAAAAAAAAAAAAAAATTAGCAAAAATTACTACCAAAGCGTGTGTTTTATCACCACAAATCTATTTTGGTATATTCTAATTGTTCAAATTTTGGGTTAAATGGACAATATAACCCCACGCAACATAAAAACGAACATCAACATGTAACATTTTGTTCAAAATAACGGTTAAATAGACTAGTTTTGTTTAAACTTGTCTATTTACCGTTATTGGGAACTAAATTTTAAATTTTTCCGTGCATTTTTATATTGCGAGGGGCTGAATTGAGCATTTTACGAAAATTTTGAACAATTTTAATAATATAAAATTGAATTGTGGTGACAAAACCCACGCTTTGGTAGTAATTTTCGCTTATTAATATTTTTTTGTGTTATTTTGAATCAAATATTTAATTTTTAAGTGCAATTAATGTCATTTGGGCTGAAACTGTCCATTAAACCGACATTTTGCACAATGTCAATATGAAACAATTGGGATGTGTAATAAACCTCACTTTGGTAGAATTTTGGTATAAATTGTTAAAATGACGTTCAAATGGACAAATAAAGATTAAAAAAACAAAAAAATATAAATTAGCAAAAATTACTACCAAATCGTGTGTTTTATCACCACAACTCAATTTTTTGTATACTCTTCTTGTCCAAAATGTGGGTAAAATGAACAATTTAACCCCGCGCAACATTAAATTGCACGTAAAAATTCAATATTATGTTTGAAATAACGGTAAAACAGACAGGTTTAGAGTAAACTTGTCTATTTGCCGTTATTTTGATCCAAATTCGTTATTTAAACGTGCATTTTTACATTGCGTGGGATTTAATTGTGAATTTTACCCACATTTTGAACAATTAAAATATCAAAAAATTGAATTGTTGTGAGAAAACACACGGTTTGGTAGAAATTTTTGCATATAAATATTTTTTTTTTGTGTTATTTTGAACCAAATATTTAATTTTTAATTGCAATTTAATGTCATTTGGGATGAAATTTTTCATTTAACCGACATTTTGAATAAATAAAATATGAAACAATTGAGTTGTGGTAATCAAACACACTTTGGTAGAATTTTTGGGTCATAATTGTTCAA
Source organism: Tipula lateralis (assembly GCA_963932295.1). Classification (NCBI taxonomy): domain Eukaryota; kingdom Metazoa; phylum Arthropoda; class Insecta; order Diptera; family Tipulidae; genus Tipula; species Tipula lateralis. The sequence continues at coordinate 29,595 of CAWVQQ010000235.1, forward strand.
AATGACGTTCAAATGGACAAATAGATAAAAACACAAAAAAAATGTATATTAACAAAAATTACTACCAAAGTGTGTGTTTTATCACCACATTTCAATTTTTTTATATTTAAATTGTCCAAACTATCGGTAAAATGTACCATTCAACTCAGCGCAAAATAAAATTTACGTAAAAATTTTATATCTTGTTCGGAATAACGGTAAAACTTACAAGTTTGGTGTAAACTTGACTATTTACCGTTTTTTCGAACCAAATTTTAAATGTTAACGTGCTTTCTTATATTGCGTGGGGTTTAATTGTGCATTTACCCTACATTCTGAACAATTTAAATATCTAAAAATTGTGTTGTGGTAATAAAACACACGCTTTAGTGGTGATAAAACACACTTTGGTAGGATTTTGGTATTAATTGTTCTAAATGACGTAAAAATAGACAAAGAATAAATAAAAATACAAAAAAAAAATATAAACTAGCAAAAATTACTACCAAAGCGTATGTTTTATCACCACAAATCTCTTTTTGTATATTCCAATTGTCCAAAATTTGGGTTAAATGGACCATTTAATCCCACGCAACATAAAAATGCACGTAAAAAATTAATATTTTTTTCAAAATAACGGTAAAATAGACAAGTTTTGTTTAAACTTGTCTATTAACCGTTATCTCGAACAAATTTTAAATTTTAACGTACATTTTTTTATTGCGTGGGGTTAAATTGTGCATTTTACCCACATTTTGAACAATTTAAATATCAAAAAATTGAATTGTGGTGACAAAACACACGGTTTGGTAGTAATTTTTGCTATTAAATATTTTTTTTGCGTTATTTTGAACCAAATATTTAATTTTAAAGTACAATTGAATGTCATTTGGGCTGAAATTCTCTATTTAACCGACATTCTGAACAATTTCAATATGAAACAATTGAGATGTAGTGATAAAACACATTTTAATAGAATTTTGGTATTTATTGTTCAAAATGACGTTCAAATGGACAAATAAGATTTTAAAAGACAAAAAAGATATAAATTAGCAATTAATACTACCGAAGCGTGTGTTTTATAATCACAACTCATTTTTTTTATATTTCAATTGTTCAAAATGTGGGTAAAATGGACCATGTAACCCCACGCAACATAACAATGCACGTAAAAATTTTATATTTTGTTCGAAATAAAGATAACAAAGACAAGTTTTGTGTAAACTTGTCTATTAACCGTTATTTTGAACCAGATTTTAAATTTAAACGTGCATTTATACATTGCATGGTGTTAAATTGTGCATTTAAGCCTCATTTTGAACAATTTAAATATAAAAAAATTGAATTGTGTTGAGAAAACACACGATTTGGTTGTAATTTTTGCTTATTAATATTTTTTTTGTGTTATTTGAACCAAATATATAATTATAAAAAGCAATAAAATGTCATTTGGGGTAAAATTCTTTATTAAACCGACATTTTGAACAATTTTAATGAAACAAATTGAGTTGTGGTGATATAACACATTTTGGTAGAATTTTGGGTAAAAACTGTTCAAAGTGACGTTCTAATGGACCAATAATGAATAAAAACACAAGAAAAATATAAATTACAAAAATTACTACAAAATCGTGTGTTTTATCACCACAAATCTATTTTTGTATTATATAATCCAATTGTCCAAAATTTTGGTGAAATGGACCATTTAACCTCACGCAACATTTAAATTCAAGTGAAAATTTAATATTTTGTTCAAAATAACGGTAAAATAGACAAGTTTGGTTTAAACTTGTCTATTTCTCGTTATATTGAACAAAATATTAAATTGTCACGTAAATTTTGATATTACGTGGGGTAAAATTTTGCTAATTAATATTTTCTTTGTGATTTTGTTCATAATTTGTCCATTTGAACGTCATTCTCAACGATATGTACCAGAATCTTAACAAAATAATCAGTTAATACAGAATTTCACCCCAAATGACATTAAATTGCACCTTAAAATTAAATATTTAAATCAAAATAACGGTAAATAGACAAGTTGATACAAAACTTGTCGTTTTTACCGTTATTTTGAACCAAATATTTTATTTTAAAGTGCAATTTAATGTAATTTGACGTGAAATTCTCCATTAAACCGACATTTTGAAAAATTTAAATAATTATACATTTGAACATATCGTTCAAAATGACTTTCAAATGGACAAATAATGAACAAAAACACAAAAAATATAAATAAGCTAAACTTACTACCAAAGTGTGTGTTTTGTCACCACAATTAAATTTTTTTATAGTAAAATTGTTCAAAACGTGAGAAAAATGCACAATTAAGCCCCACGCAATATAAAAATGCACGTTAAATTTAAAAATTTGGTTCAAAATAACGGTTAATAGACAAATTTCCACAAAACTTGCCTGTTACACCGTTTTTTCGAACAAAATATTTACTTTTTACGTGCATTTCTATTTTGTGCGGGGTTAAAAGGGCCATTTTACCCACATTTTAGACAATTGAAATATAAAAAAGTTGAAATGTGGTGATAAAACACACGTTTTGGTAGTAAAGTTTGCTAATTAATATTTTGTTTGTATTTTAATTCATTATTGGTCCATTTGAACGTCATTTTGAACCATTAATACCGAAATTCTTCCAAAAAGTGTTTTATCACCACTTGTCAATTGTTTTATATTAATATTGTTAAAAATGTCGGTTAAATGAAAAATTTCAGCCCAAACGACATAAAATTGCACTTAAACATAAAATATTCAATTCAAAATATCACAAAAAAAATATTAATAAGCAAAAATTACTACTTAAGCTTCTGTTTTGTCATCACAATTCACTTTATTTGTATTTAAATTGTTCAAAATGTGGGTCAAATGACCAATTTTACCCCACGCATCATACAAATGCATGTAAAAATTCAAAAATTTGGTTTTAAATAACGGTAAATAAATAAGTTTACACAAACCTTGTAACTTTTACCGTTATTTTTAACAAAAAGTTTAATTTTTCGTGCAATTTCATGTTGCGCGGGGTTAAATGGTCCATTTTACCCACATTTTGAACAATTGAAATATAAAAAATTTGAGTTGTGATGATAAAACACACGCTTTGGTAGTAATTATTGCTTATTTTTATTTTTTTTTGTGTTTTTATTCCTTATTTTACACGCATTTAAAAAATGCATGTAAAAATTTAAAATTTGGTTCGAAATAACGGTAAATAGACAAGTTTACACGAAAGTTATCTGTTTTACCGTTAGTTCGAACAAAATATTTAAGTTAAAATATTAAATATTAAAGTTTAAATAGTCCATTTTACCCACATCTTAGTTAATTGAAATATTCAAAAATTGATCTGTGGTGATAAAACACACGCTTTGGTAGTAATTTTTGCTAATTTATATTTTTGTCGTGTTTTGATTCATTATTTGTCCATTTGAACGTCATTTTGAACAATTAATACCAAAATCCTACCGAAGTGTGTTGTATCACCACAACTCAATTGTTTCATATTAAAATTGTTCAAAATGTCAGTTAAATGGAGACTTTCACCCCAAATGACATTAAATTGCATTAAAAAATAAAATATTTGGTTCAAAATAACGGTAAAAATGACAATTTATGTGTCAACTTGTCTATTTACCATTATTTCGATTAAAATATTTTATTTTAAGGTGCAGGTTTATGTCATTTCTGGTGAAATTCTCCATTTACGCACTATTTTGTTAAGATTTTGGTACATATTGTTCAAAATGACGTTCAAATGGACAAAAAATGAACAAAAACATAAAAAAAATATTAATTAGCAAAATTTTCTACAATAGCGTGTGTTTTGTCACCTCAAATCAATTTTTTGATATTTAAATTCTTCAATTTGTGTGTAAAATGCACAATTTTACCCCAAGCAATATAAAAATGCACGTTAAAATTTAAAATTTGGTTCGAAATAACGATAAATAGACAAGTTTACCCAAAACTTGTCGGTTTTATCGTTATTTTGAACAAAATATTAAATTTTTACGTGCATTTTAATGTTGCGAGGGGTTAAATGGTCCATTTTCCCGCATTTTGGACAATTGAAATATCAAAAAATTGATTTGAGGTGACAAAACACACGCGATTGTAGAAAATTTTGCTTGAAATTCAAATTTAACTTTCAAATTTAAAATTTAGTACAAAATAACGATAAAAAGTCTAGTTTTACAAAACTTGTCTGTAATACCGTTATTTCGAACAAAACGTTAAATTTTAACGTCCATTTTAATGTTGCGTGTGGTTATATTGTCCATTTCACCCAAATATTGAACAATTGAAATATACAAAAATAGAGTTGTGGTGATAAAAAACACGCGTTGGTAGTAATTTTTGCTAATTTATATTTTTTCTATATTTTTTATTCATTATTGAATAAAAATTTGAACGTCATTCATATTTGAACGTCATTTTGAACAATTCGTACCAAAATTCTACCAAAATTAATTTACTCACCACAACTCAATTGTTTCAAATTTAAATTAGTCAAAATATCGCTGAAATGAAGAATTATACCCCGAATGACATTAAATTGCACTTAAAAATTGAATATTTGGTTCAAAATAACGGTTAAAACGATTAGTTTTGTGTCAACTTGTCTATGTACGATTATCACGATTATAATATTTAATTTTAAGGTGCAATTCTATTTCATTTGGGGTAAAATTTTCCATTTACCCATTATTTTGTTAAGATTTTGGTACATGTCGTTCAAAATGACGTTCAAATGGACAAATAATGAACAAAAACACAGAAAAAAATATATATAAGCAAAAATTACCACTGAAGCGTGTGTTTTGTCGCCTCACATGAATTTTTGATATTTAAATTGTTCTATTTGTGGGGCAAATGCGAAATTTAACCCCACGCAATATAAAAATGCACGCAAAAATTTAAAATTTGGTTCGAAATAACGGTGAATAGACAAGTTTACAAAAAACTTGACTGTTTCACCGTTATTTCGAATTAAATATTAAATTTTAACGTGCATTTTGATGTTGCGCGAGGTGAAATGGTCCATTTTACCTACATTTCGGACAATTGAATATATAAAATTTGAGTTTTGGTAATAAAACACACGCTTTGGTAGTAAGTTTTGCTAATTTAAAAATTTGTTTGTGTTTTTACACATTATTTGTCCATTTGAACGTCATTTTGAACAATAAGTACCAAATTTCTACTGAAGTGTGTCTTATCACCACAACATGTGTTTTATCAATTGTTTCATATTGAAATTGTTCAAAATGTCAGTTTAATGGAGAATTTCACCACAAATAACGATAAATAGTCAGGTAACCAAATATTTAATTTTCACGTGAATTTGTATGTTGCGTGGGGTTATATTGTCAATTTTTCCCAAATTTTGAACAACTGGAATATACAAAAATAGAAAAGTGGTGATAAAATAAACGCTTTGGTAGTAATTTTTGCTAATTTATATGTTTTCTATATAAATTAGATGTTCTCTATATTATTATTATTTATAATAATAATATAGAGTTTTAATTTATATGTTCTCTATATTATTTTTTTCTAAGATTTTGGTACATATCGTTCAAAATGACGTTCAAATGGACAAATAATGAACAAAACACAAAAAAAATATTATTTAGCAAAAATTACTACTAAAACAGGTGTTGTGTCACCACAACTCAATTTTTTGATATTTAACTAGTTCAAAATGTGGGTAAAATGCACAATTTAACCCCACGGAATATAAACATGGACGTAAAAATTTAAAATTTGGTTCGAAATAACGATAAATAGACATGTTAACAAAAAACTTGTCAGTTTTACCGTTATTTCGAAAAAAATATTATATTTTTTCGTGCATTTTTATGTTTCGCGGGGTTAAATGGTTCATTTTACCCACATTTTGGACAATTGAAATATAAAAAAATTGAGATGTGGTGATAAAACACACGCTTCGGTAGTAATTTTTGCTAATTTTTATTTTTTTTTCGTATTTTTAATTCATTATTTGCCCATTTCAACGTAATTTTGAACAAGAAATACCAAAATTCTACCAAAATATGTTTAATCACCACAACTTAATTGTTTCACATTAAAATTGTTCAAAATGTCGGTTAAATGGAGAATTTCACCCCTTATGACGTTAAATTGCACTTAAAAATTAAATATTTGGTTCGAAATAACACAAAAAAAATATTAATAAGCAAAAACTACTCCCATAGCGTGTGGTTTGTCACCACCATTCAATTTTTTTATATTTAAATTGTTCAAAATGTGGGTAAAATGCACAATTTAACCCCACGCAATAAAAAAAATGCACGTAAGAATTTAAAATTTCGTTCGAAATAACGGTCGATAGACAAGTTTACACAAAACTTGTCAATTTAACCACTATTATGAACGTTAAATTTAAACTTCACGTGCATTTTTATGTTGCGTGGGATTGAATGATCCATTTTACCTAAATTGTGAACAATTATGATATACATAAATATGGTTGTGGTGATAAAACTCACGTTTTGGTAGTAGTTTTTGCTTATTTATATTGTTTTTATATTTCTATTGATTATTTGTTCTTTTGAACATCGTTTTTAACACTAAATACCAAAATTCTACCAAAGTGTGTTTTATCACCACAACTAAATTGTTTTATATTTAAATTTTTCAATATGTCGGTTTAATGGAGAATTTCACCCCAAATGACATAAACTTAGACTTAAAAATTAAATAGTTGGTTCAAACTAATACATAAAAAATATAAATAAGCAATAACTACTTCCAAAGCGTGTGTTTTGTCACCACAATTCAATTTTTTTATATTTAAATTGTTCAAAATGTGGCATGAGATTAAAAAGTTTCGGGGACAGCGCATCTCCTTGTCGAACACCGGAATTGATTGCAAAAGTTCTTGATAGCCTGTTCTCAACTTTGACACAGTATTGTGACTGCGTTACTGTCATTTTACACAGATGTACATATTTTTTCGGTATTCCTAAATATTCAAGCGCATACCATAGCCTCTCTCGATTGATCGAGTCATAGGCTTGCTTGAAATCTAGGAATACCTGGTGTACATCGCGAGATGTTTCGTAGTACTTGGAAAGAATCATCCGTAGCGAAAAAACTTGATCAGTGACTGACCGATTTGGACGGAATGCTCCTTGGTAGTCACCGACAATTTCCTCCGCCAGAGGAGTTATTCTTCCCAAGATAATGTATGACAGTAACTTATATGCTGTGCAAAGGAGAGCTATACCGCGATAATTCTCACATTTCAAGCGATCACCTTTCTTGAAAATTGGGCATAACGCGGCCACTTTCCATTCTTCGGGCATAACTTCATTTCGCCATACCAATCGAACAAGGTTGAAAAGACAGTTCCACAAAGTTAGCCCTCCGAATATCAAGAGCTCTGAATTAATGCAATCAACCCCTGGTGAACGATTTTTCTTTAATTTCTGCATAGCCATTGTGAATTCCTCATAGGATGGATCCACAATGAACATCTCCGCGGTCTGTATTTGAGGGTATTCAAACACAATGTCATTAGATTAAAATTAAAACTAAAATATTTGGTTCAAAATAACGGTAAAAACGAAAAGTTTTGTGTCAACTTGTCTATTTACCGTTATTTCGATTAAAATAATTAATTTTTGGTTGCAATTTTATTTCATTTAGGTAAAATTCTCCATTGACCCAATATTTTGTTAAGATTTTGGAACATATCGTTCAAAATGGCGTTCAAATGGAAAAATAATGAAAAGAACACAAAAAAATATTAATAATCAAAAATTACTAGCAAAGCGTGTGTTTTGTCACCACATTTCAATTTTTTGATATTTAAATTGTTCAAAATGTGGGTAAAATGCACCATTTAACTCCACGCAATATCAAAATGCACGTTTAAATTTAAAATTTGGTTCGAAATAACGGTAAACAGACAAGTTTCCACAAAACTTGTCTGTTTTACCGTCATTCCGAACAAAATATAAAATTTTAACGTGCAATTAAATGTTTCGTGAGGATAAGTGGTCCATTTAACCCACAATTTGGACAATTGATTTATAAAACAATTGAGTTGTGTTGATAACACACACGCTTTGGTAGTAATTTTTTTCTAATTTATATATTTTTGAATTTTTATTCATTATTTGTCCATTTGAACGTTATTATGAACAATTAATACCAAAATTCTACCAAAGTGTGTTTTATTACCACAACTCAATTGTTTCATATTGAAATTGTTCAAAATGTCGGTTAATTCTAGAATTTCACCCCAAATGACATTTAATTGCCCTTTAAAATTAAATATTTGGTTCAAAATAACACAAAACAGAATATAAATAAGCAAAAACTACTACAAAAGCATTTGCTTCGTCACCAAAATTCAATTTTTTAACATTCAAACTGTTCGAAATGTGGGTAAAATGCACAATTTAGCCCCACGCAATATAAAAATGCACGCAAAAATTTAAAATAAGGTTCGAAATAACGGGTAATAGACAAGTTAACAAAAAACATTTCTGATTCACGTTATTTCGAACAAAATATTAAATTTTTACGCGCATTTTTACATTGTTTTGAATTATATTGTCAATTTTACTTAAATTTTGAAAAATTTGAAAATACAAAATTAGATTTGTGGTGATAAAACACACGCTTTGGTAGTAATTTTTGCTTATTTATATTTTGTTTCTGTTATTAATCATTATTTTAATACCAAAATTCTACCAAAGTTAATATTATAACCACAACTCAATTGTTTTATATTAAAATTGTTCAAAATGTCGGTAACATGGAGAATTTCACCCCAAATGACATTTGATTACACTTGAAAATTCAATATTTTGTTCAAAATAACGTTAAAAACGACAAGTATTTTGTCAACTTGTCTGTTTACAGTTATTTTGATTAAAACCATTAACTTTTAAGTGCAATTTAATGTCATTTGTGGTGAAATTCTCTATTTTCCATTATTTTGTTTAGATATTGGTACATATCGTTCAAAATGGCGTTCAAATTGACAAATAATGAACAAAAACACAAAAAAAAACATTAATAAGCAAAAATTATTACTTAAGCGTGTGTTTTGTCTCCACAACTCATTTTTTTGATATTTCAATTGTTCGAAATGTGAGTCATATGCACGACTTACTCCACGCAATATTTAATGCACGTAAAAATTTAAAATTTGGTTCGAAATAACGGTTTATAGTCAAGTTTACACAAAACTTGTCTGCTTCACCGTTATTTCGAACAAAATATTAATTTTAAACGTGCATTCTGATGTTGCGCGGGGATAAATGGTCCATTTTACCCCTAGTTTGGGACAATTTAAGTATAAAACAATTGAGTTGTGGTGATAAAACACACGTTTTGGTAGTAAGTTTTGCTTATTTATATTTTTTTGTGTTCCTATTCATCATTTGTCCATTTGAACGTCATTTTGAACAATAAATACCAAAATTCTATCAAAGTGGGTTTTATTACCTTAACTCAATGGTTCATATTAAAATTGTACAAAATGTCGGTTAAATGGAGAATTTCAGCCCCAATTACATTAAATTGTCCCTTAAATTAAAATATTTGGTTCAAAATAACACAAAAAAATTTTAATAAGCAAAAATAACTAGCAAAGCGTGTGTGATATGCTGATATTTTATGTTGGTATGGATGGTGTGAACTGTTGTGTATGGTTTGGTCAGTTTTTGTAGGTTTTCTAAATATTTTAAATTTGTGTTCGGAATTGTTATTTATTATTGTTAGATCTAAAAATTTGATTTTTTTATTCGTTTCTATTTCTAATGTAAATTTGATGTTTGGTTTTCTACTGTTAATGAATTGGTGTAAGTTGTCTTATTGTCTTTTTGTTCGTTTGAAAAGTATTATTATATCGTCTTCATATCTGTACCAATAAATGATGTTTTTTCGGAATTTGTTATTATTGTTTATTATATATCTGTTTTCGAAGTCATTCAAGTATATTTCGGCTAAAGTACCTGATAGTGGGCTTCCCATTGGTAAACCTTCTCTTTGTTTATAATATTCATTATTGTGCGTAAAATAATTTTGGTTTGTTATTTCAGTTAGTAATTCTATTATTTCTGTTATTTCTATTGTTTTTAGTCCGTTTTTCATTAGTAGTTTTTTGTTATTTCTATTGTTTCGCTTATTGGTATGTTCGTGTACATGTTGGTGATGTCAAATGAAGCTAAGTATGCGTTATGTGGTATGGTTATTCATTCTATTTTGTTAACTAATTCTATGTTATTTTTTAACGTTAAGTTATTATTGTCTAATTTTATATATTGTTTTAACATTTTTTGAATATGACTAGTTATTTTATAAGAAGGTGCCGTTGTGAAATTTACTAAAGGTCTTATTGGCATACCTTCTTCATGTAATTTTGGTAATCCTTTTATGCTCGGTGCTGCTGGTTTCATTACTTTGTTGTATCTTATGTTCTTGTCGCTTAATACGTTGTTTGATTTGTTGAATTTTTGTTTAATGTTCTTGTTGAATTCACTTGTAGGGTCAGTTTCTAATTTTTCAATGTTGTTGTTTTCTATATACTGGTTTATTTTGTTTATATTTTCATATGTTTTCATAATAACTATGGTGTTTTCTTTATCTGCTTTGGTTATTGTTGCATTGTTTTGTTTTATTTTATTTTTAATGATTTTTATTGTTTTTATTTCATTGTTAATATTAAAGTCTTTATTGTTTTTTTTCACATTTTTATTTTGAACTTTGTTATTATTTGTAATTTCATTGATGATTATTGCTCTTATTTCTTGTTGGTCATTAAAATTTGTTTTTAATAAAGCATTTTCAATATGTAATAAGTGCTTATTTTGTTCATTAACTTTGTTTGTTGGATGTGTACAAAATTTTAAACCTTTTTCTAATAAACTATTTTCTTGGTTTTCAAATCTTTTATTAAATTGTTGTGTTTTATTTTACGCACAATAATGAATATTATAAACATAGAGAAGGTTTACCAATGGGAAGCCCACTATCAGGTACGTTAGCCGAAATATACTTGAATGACTTCGAAAACAGATATTTAATAAACAATAATAACAAAAACCGAAAAAACATCATTTATTGGTACGGATATGTAGACGATATAATAATACTATTCAAAGGAACAAAAAGCCAATTAGACAGCTTGCACCAATTAATAAACAGTAGAAAACCAAACATCAAATTTACATTAGAAATAGAAACGAATAAAAAAATCAATTTTTTAGATCTAACAATAACAAATGACAATTCCGAACACAAATTTAAAATATTTAGAAAACCTACACAAACTGACCAAACCATACACAACAGTTCACACCATCCATACCAACATAAAATATCAGCATATGATCATATGATCAACAGACTTAACACCATACCTATGAACAAAATTAATTATGATAAAGAACTAGAAAACATAAAACACATAGCTACAAAAAACGGTTTTTCCACAACGCTTATAGACAAAATTAACAATAAACACATAGCAAAAAACAACAGAAACTTATGACCACTTTAAATAGCAATGAAATAATAATAACAAAAAATACATCAGTATAGAATACAATAAACAACCCACAAATTAATACAAAAAACCTTTAAAAACTTCGGTTACACAGCTGCATATAAAAACAACAACAAATTAGAAACAAAACTCAAAGATAAAACAAACCAGCAAGAAACGAATACAGGCGTATATAAAATAACTTGTAAGGACTTCCCAAAATATACCATTGGACAAACGGGTTGATCATTCCAAATAAGATTTAAAGAACACATAAAAGACATTACCAACAAAGACACAAAATCAAATTATGCATTACACATAAAAAAAGAAAAACACAATTACACCGACTTAAACACAAATTTAACCATCATGCACAAATGTAATAAAGCACCAATTTTAGACCAACTAGAAGAACTTGTAATCTACACCCACAAAAATAATATAAATATACTCAATGAAAAATTAAACACAAAAACCAACAAAATTTACGACTTAATAATTAGTAACAATAGCAATTAAACAATAACTAAATCATAGATAATAGAATATAAGAACATAGTTTAAGAAAAATGTAACTAGTATAAAGTGAACTGACGATGATTTAATATCGAAATCGATCTTCACCAAATAAAATCTACAAAAATCACCACTATAAGAAAGTTTATACAAAAATAAACATTGTGTTTTTTATATTTAAAACAAGTGACGAAAGTACACAAAAAGTGAAAAAAAACTGGAAATCCATTTAACCATAAATAATTTTTGCTCATTAATATTTTTTTGTGTTATTTTGAGCCAAATATTTAATTTTTAAGTGCAATTCAATGTTATTTGGGCTAAAATTCTCGATTCAACTGACATTTTGAACCAATTAAATATGAAACAATTGGGTTGTGGTAATAAAATTAACTTTGGTAGAATTTTGGGTATAAATTTTTCAATATGACTTTAAAATGGACAAGTAATGAATAAAAATACAAACAAAATATTAATTAGAAGAAATTTCTTTCGAAACGTGAGTTTTATCACCACAAATCTATTTTTGTATATTCCAATTGTTCAAATTTTGGGAAAAATTGACAATATAACCCCACGCAACATTAAAATGCACGTAAAAATTTAATATTTTGTTCAAAATAATGGTAAAATAGACCAATTTATATAAACTTGTCTACTTACCGCTATTTCGAAAGAAATTTTAAATTTTTACGTGCATATTAATATAGCGTGGGGTTTAATTGTGCATTTTACCCACATTTTGAACAATTAAAATATAAAAAAATTGAATTGTGGTGAAAAAAAACACGGTTTGGTAATAATTTTTGCTTACTAATATTTTTTTTTTGTAATATTTTGAACCAAATATTTAATTTTCAAGTGCAATTTAATGTCATTTGGGCTAAAACTCTTCATTTAACCGACATTTGGAACTATTACAAATAAAAACAATTGAGTTGAGGTGATAATACACACTTTGGTAGAGATTTGGTATTAATTGTTCAAAATGACGTTCAAATGCACAAATAATGAATAAAATCACAAGAAAAATAAAAATTAGCAAACATTTCTACCAAAGCGTATGTTTTATCATCACAAATCTATTTCGTTTATTTCAAATATCCAAAATGTGGGAAAAATGGACCATTTAACCCAGCGCAACATAAAAAGGCACGTAAAAATTTAATATTTTTTTCGAAATAACGGGCAAGTTTTGTTTAAACTTGTCTATTTACTGTTATTTCGAACCAAATTTTAAATTTTTAAGGGCATTTTCATATTGCGTGGGGCTTAGTTGTGCAATAAATACTACCAAAGCGTGTGTTTTATCATCACAACTCAATTTTTATATATTTCAATTGTTCAATTTGTGGGTTTATTGGACCATTTAACTCCGCGCAACATAAAATTGCACAAAAAATTTACTATTTTGTTCGAAATAATGGTAAAACAGACAAGTTTTCTGTAAACTTGTCTATTTGTCGTTATTTCGAACCAAATTTTAAAATTTTGAAGTGCATTTTTATATTGCGTCGGGTTCAAATTTGCATTTAACCCGCATTTTGGACAATAAAAATATAAATTAATTGAATTGTGGTGACAAAACACACGCTTTGGTAGTAATTTTTCGTAATAAATATTTTTTTGTGTTTTTGTTCATTATTTGTCCATTTGAACGTCATGTTGAACGATATGTACTAAAATTTTCACAAAATAATAGGTTAATGGAGAATTTCACCCCAAATAACATAAAATTGCACCTTAAAATTTAATATTCTAATCGAAATAACAGTGAATAGACAAGTTGAAACAAAACTTGTCATTTTTACCGTTATTATGAATCAAATATTTAATTTTGCAGTGCAATTTATGTCATTTGAGGTGAAACTCTCCATTTTACCGACATTTTGAACAATTTAAATTTGAAACAATTGAGTTGTGGTGATCAAATTAACTTTGGTAAGATTTTGGTATGACTTGTTTACTATGACGATAAAATGGACAAATTATGAATAAAAATACAAACAAAATATAAATTAACAAAAATTACTATCAAAGCGTGTGTCCCACTTGTATCACCACGTGTATCACCACTTATCTATTTTTGTAAATTCCAATTGTTCAAATTTTGGGAAAAATGGACAATATAACCCCACGCAACATAAAAATGCACGTAAAAATTCAAGTTTTTTTTTCACAATAACGGTAAAATAAACAAGTTTTGTTTTATAGACAAGTTAACCGATATTTCCAACCAAATTTTAAATTTTTTCGTGCATTTAAATAAAGCGTGGGATAAAATTTTGCATTTTTCCCACACTTTGAACAATTTTAATATAAAAAAGTTGGATAGTGGTGACACATCACTCGCTTTGGTAGTAATTTTTGCTCATTAATATTTTTCTTTGTTTTATTTAGAGCCAAATATTTAATTTTTAAGTGCAATTTAATGTTATTTGGGCTGAAATTCTCCATTAAACCAACATTTTGAACAATTTAAATATAAAACAATTGAGTTGTGGTAATAAAATTTACTTTGGTAGAATTTTGGTATAACTTGTTCACTATGACGTAAGACAAATAATGAATAAAAATACAAACACAATATAAATAAGCAAAAATTTTTATCAAAGCGTGTGTTTTATCACTACTATTTTTGTATATTCCAATCGTTCAAATTTGGGGAAAAATTGACAATATAACCCCACGCAACATAAAAATGCACGTTAAAATTAAATATTTTGTTTACGATAACGGTAAAATAGAAAAATTTTGTTTAAATTTGTCTATTCACAATTATTTCGAACCAAATTTTAAATTTTTTCGTGCATTTGAATAAAGCGTTGGATAAAATTGTTTATTTTACCCAAATTTTGAACAGTTTAAAAATATAAAAATTGGATCGTGGTGACACAACACTCGTTTTGGTAGTTATTTTTGCTCATTAATATTTTTTTTTGTGTTATTTTGAACCAAATATTTAACTTTTAAGTGCCATTTAATGTTATTTGGGCTGAAATTCTCCATTTAACCAACATTTTGAACAAATTAAATATGAAACAATTGAGTTGTGGTACTAAAATTAATTTTGGTAGAATTTTGGTGTTTCTTGTTCAATTTGACGTTCAAATGGACAAATAATGAATCAAAATGCAAACAAAATATAAATTAGCAAAACTTCTTACCAAAGCGCTCGTTTTATCATCACAAGTCTATTTTGTATATTTCAATTGTCCAAAATGTGGGTAAAATGGACCATGTAACCCCGTGGACGCACGTAAAAATTTAATATTTTGTTCGAAATAACGGGAAAACAGACAAGTTTTGTGTAACATTGTCTATTTCTCGTTATTTCGAACCAGTCGAATTATTTCCGCGTGTGTTTTATCATTACAAATCTATTTTGTATATTTCAATTGTCCAAAATTTGAGTTAAA
This sequence comes from Tipula lateralis, assembly GCA_963932295.1. Classification (NCBI taxonomy): domain Eukaryota; kingdom Metazoa; phylum Arthropoda; class Insecta; order Diptera; family Tipulidae; genus Tipula; species Tipula lateralis. Next base: position 45,054 of record CAWVQQ010000235.1, read on the forward strand.
TGGACCATTTAACCCCGCACAACATAAAAATGCACGTCAAAATTTAATACTTTGCTTGAAATAACGGTAAAACAGACAAGTTTTGTGTTAACTTGTCTATTTCCCGTTATTTCGAACCAAATTTTTAATTTTTACGTGCATTTTGATATTGCTTGGGGTCAAATTGTGCATTTTACCCATATTTTGAACTATTTTAATATCAAAAAATTGGGTTGAGATGACAAAACACACGCTTTGGTAGTAATTGTTGCTAATTATTTTTTTTTTGTGTTTTTGTTTGTTGTTTGTCCATTTTAACGTCATTTTGAACGACATGTACCAAAATCTTACTAAAATTGGGTGAATGGAGCATTTTACTCCGAATACATAAAATTGCAACTCAAAATTAAATATTTTAATTAAAATAACGGTAAACGTAGTTCACACAAAACTTGTCGTTTTTACCGTTCTTTTGAACCAAATATTTTATTTTAAAGTGCAAAATAATGTCATTTGGGGTGAAATTCTCTATTTAACCGATATTTTGAACAATATCAATATGAAACAATTGAGTTGTGGTGATAAAATTAACTTTGGTAAAATTTTGGTATTTTTTGTTTAAAATGACGTTCAAAATGAATGTATGGACAAATAATGATAAAAATTCAAAAAAAATATAAATTAGCAAAAATTACTACCAAAGCGTGTGTTTTATCACCACAACTCAATTTTTGTATGTGCAGAGATCAAAGGAAATAAGGAAGTGACCATACGAATTTGAAACAGAAACTTCTGTCACGAAGTTTTGGTGGCCGATATTGTAGATGAAGTTATTTTGGGTATGGACTTCATGAAGAAAAACAAATTTGTGTTGGATGTGGGAAAAGAAACACTAAGTTTTGGTAATGTTGAGCTGCCATTACAATTGGATAGCAAAGAGCCAATTTTCAGGCGAGTTATGTTTGACCATCAAACAAAGCTGCCACCACGCTCAGAAACAGTAATTTGGGGTAAATTGGATGAAAGTCCTGGGACACGAAAGTTGTGGGTTGTAGAAGCCAGTGACGAAGAACAACAAGTATGAGAAATAATGCTTGGTAAAGCATTGATAAAACCGGATCGTGACAATAAAATACCATTGACGGTTCTCAACTTATCGGACAAGACTAAAACCATCAAACAGGGGACTTTAATTGGTAAATGCGAAGAAATATCCACGAAAGTCAAATGTGAAGAAACGAATCCGAGTGTTAACGCTAAAGTTCAACGGCAGCAGAAAATCGTGGAAGAATAGACACAGAAGTGGACAGAACAACTAAGTCCAGAACAAAAACTAGCTGCAAAAGTGTTGTTGGAAAAATACACGTCCATTTTCTGTGGTGCTCCCGAGGAAAATGGTAGAACGAACTTAGTTAAACACCGGATCGACACCGAGACAGCAATGCCAATTCAACAAGCTCCAAGAAGATTACCATTGGCAAAACAATCGGAAGTGGATCGCATGGTAACGGATATGCAAACCGCAGGGTTGATTGAGCAATCGACTAGTCCATGGAGTTCACCTGTGGTATTGGTGAAGAAGAAAGATGGCAGCATGAGATTTTGCATCGATTATAGAAAACTCAATTCGATCACTAAGAAGGACAGTTATCCGTTACCGAGAATTGATGGTACATTGGATACGTTGGCGGGTGCACGGTTATTCTCCACTTTGGATCTACAAAGTGGATATTGGCAGGTGGTAGTCGCAGAAGAAGATAAAGAGAAAACGGCGTTCAGTGTGAGTTACGAATTGTGGCAATTTAACGTTATGCCGTTTGGATTATGTAACGCTCCTGCGACGTTTGAAAGGCTAATGGACCGAGTGCTGAAAGGGTTTCATTGGAAAACGTGCTTGGTATACCTAGATGACATCATAGTTATGGGTAAAAACTTCAAGGAACATCTGCAAAACCTGGGTGAAGTGTTCGAGCGGATGCATTCAGCATGGTTAAAATTGAGTCTAAAGAAGTGTGCCTTGTTCCGCAACGAAGTTAAATATTTGGGACACAAGATAACAAGGAGTGGTAAACATACAGATGAGGATAAAATCTCAGCTGTCAAGGATTGGCTAAACCCACAGAACTTACACGATCTGAGAAGTTTTGTTGGGCTTTGCACGTACTACCAATGATTCGTACCGGGATTTGCTGACGTTTGCGAAAAGCTTACATGAATTAACGCAAAAGAACAAGCCATTCCAATGGAATAAACAGCATGAAGAAGCGTTTAGCGAGTTGAAGAAGCGGTTGTGCACAGCGCCAATACTTGCATACGCAGAACCAAATCGAAGATTCATCTTGGATACTGATGCAAGTAATAATGGTATTGGAGGGGTTTCGTCTCAAGTTTTATCAAAGCCGGAGCGAAATTTTTGTGTAACAAGGAGAGAGCTGTTGGCCATAGTACAATGTTTAGCGCATCTTCGGAAGTATCTTTATGGCCAGTCATTTCTCATAAAGACAGATCATGGTGCTCTTACATGGCTGTTTCAGTTTAAGAATCTGGAAGGACAGATAGCCCGGTGGATCGAAAGATTGGGTTGCTTCGATTATACCATCCAACATCGGAAAGGAAGTGCTCACGGTAATGCAGATGCTCTGTCAAGACGACCGTGTCCCGTCGATTGCAAACATTGTGGTCGAGTGGAGAGTAAGGAACATGTCATTGACGTAAGACTTATACAAGTGTTTCCATCCGATGAGTGGACCAACGAAGAAATCAGAAAGGAGCAATCAAAAGATCCTGATCTATCGATCATATTAAAATTTGTGGAAGATCAGCACAGACCATTATGGAAGGAGATAGCTGATAAGAGCCCTATAGTTAAGGCATATTGGGCTCAATGGGATAGTCTGGTAATCGAAGACGGTTGTTTAAAACGAATCTGGGAAAGTTCCGATGGTAGAAATAGACAATCATTGGTGGTGGTACCGAGAATCCGAATTCCAGAAATTTTGAGGGAATATCACGAGGGAACCAGTGGTGGCCATCTAGAAATCAATAAGACTCTGGCAAAAATGCACGAAAGATTTAACTGGGCAGGATGCAGACAATCGGTCGCAGAATGGTGTCAAAAATGTGATCAATGCATGGCAGTTAAGGGTCCTGCGAAACGAAGCCATGGGAAAATGCAGCAGTATAATAGCGGAGCACCATTTGAGCGGTTCACTATGGATATTGCAGGTCCATTTCCTACCAGCGAAAGCGGAAACAAGTATGTTTTAGTGGTGATGGATTATTTCAGTAAGTGGCCTGAAGTCTATCCAATACCGAACCAAGAAACAACAACAATCGCTAACGCCGTGGTAAATAATTGGATAAGTCGATACGGGGTACCTACGGAACTGCATTCGGATCAAGGCCGCAATTTTGAGTCAGTGGTGTTCCAGAAAATGTGTCAATTATTGGGGATCAATAAAACAAGAACAACACCTTTCCATCCTCAGTCAGACGGCATGGTTGAACGGTTTAATGCTACGTTAGAAGAATTTTTAAAGAAAACCGTTGATGGAAACCAGCGTAATTGGGATAAAAATATGCCACTGTTGCTAGTGGCATATCGGTCAGCAACACATGATACAACGGGAACAACACCAGCTACCATCGTTTTTGGACATAATTTAAGATAACCTGGAGACCTGAAGTTTCGAGCGATTCCTACGACAGCTTTGTGTGGACAAGCGTACGTCGATAAATTGAAGGAAGATATCGACGAGATACACAGATTTGTCAGAGAAAGGATACAAATTTCAAGTGATAGGATGAAGGCACGATATGACATCCGTGCAAATAATAGAGGATTCGAAGAAGGGCAGTTAGTCTGGCTTCACAACTTGCAACGGAAAAGAGGCTTATCACCAAAACTGCCACCTAGCTACGAAGGACCATACAAGGTGATTACAAAATTCAAAGATGTAATTTACCGAATTCAGAAGGGCATCCGAGGAAAACCAAAGGTTGTACATTTGGAAAGGTTGGCTCTCTATAGAGGAAGGGAATTGGATCCTGTTCGGGACGAATAGGTTTGGGCGGAGGGTAGTGTTACGGACACGGTGACATCTATGATTGAATAGAAGTATTAAGCTCGTATTTGGAAACCAGCATGAATCGCAGTATAGAGGCGAAATAATAAATAAATGGAAAATTCTACTTTGATTGAGAAGCGGGCAAAATGCATAAACATAAACTTTCAGTCTGAATTGGGAAAGCGATAAATTAAAATCGGGAAAAACTAATAAAGAGTGAAATAGTGGAAAAGTTAAAGAAATACTAAAAGAAAAGTACTGTGAAAGTGATTTGTGGTGTTTATTAAATAAAAGTTAAAGTGAAAAATAAGCAAGAAGTTTAATTATTCACAATCCAGTGATCGAGCCGAAGAGTGGTTTGAATCCCTGCTAGGAAAAAAACGAAACAGTATTTCAATTGTCCAAAATGTGGGTAAAATGGACCATTTGACCCTACGCAACATAAAAATGCACATAAAAATTAATATTTTGTTCGATATAACGGTAAAACATAACAATTTTTTGTAAACTTGTTTGTTAATCTTTATTTCGAAACAAATTTTACATTCTACGTGCATTTTAATATCGCGTGGGGTTAAAATTTTCATTTTTACCACATTTTGGACTATTTAAATATAAAAGAATTGAATTGTGGTATTTTTTGATAAATAATATTTTTTGTGTTTTTGTTTAATATGTACAAAACTCTTAACAAAATAATGGGTAAATGGAGAACCCCAAGTAACATAAAATTGCACCTTAAAATTAAATATTCAAATCGAAATAACGGTAAATAGACAAGTTGACACAAAACTTGTCGTTTTGCCGTTAATATGAAACAAATTTTTAATTTTTAAGTGCAATTAAATGTCATTTGGATGGAAATTATCCATTTAACCGACATTTTGAACAATTTTAATATGAAACAATTGAGATGTGGTGATAAAATAAACTTTGGTAGAATTTTGGTAAAACTTGTTTAAAATGACGTTTAAATGGACATATTATGAATAAAATTACAAAAAAAAAATCAATTAGCCAAAATTACTACCAAAGCGTGTGTTTTATCACCACAAATCTATTTTGGTATATTATTAATTACGTTTAAATGAACAAATTATAAATAAAATTACAAAAAAAAAATAAAATTAGCAAAAATTACTACCAAAGCGTGTGTTTTATCACCACAAATCTATTTTGGTATATTCAAATTGTTCAAATTTTGGGTTAAATGGACAATATATCCCCACGCAACATAAAAACGCACATCAACATGTAACATTTTGTTCAAAATAACGGTTAAATAGACAAGTTTTGTTTAAACTTGTCTATTTACCATTATTGGGAACTATATTTTAAATTTTTGCGTGCATTTTTATATTGCGTGGGGCTGAATTGTGCATTTTACGAAAATTTTGAACAATTTTAATAATATAAAATTGAATTGTGGTGACAAAACCCACGCTTTGGTAGTAATTTTCGCTTATTAATATTTTTTTGTGTTATTTTGAATCAAATATTTAATTTTTTAGTGCATTAAATGTCATTTGGGCTGAAACTGTCCATTAAACCGACATTTTAAAAAATGTCAATATGAAACAATTGGGATGTGTGATAAACCTCACTTTGGTAAAATTTTGGTATTAATTGTTAAAAATGACGTTCAAATGGACAAATAAAGAATAAAAACACAAAAAAATATAAATTAGCAAAAATTACTACCAAAGCGTGTGTTTTATCACCACAACTAAATTTTTTGTATATTCTACTTGTCCAAAATGGGGGTAAAATGAACAATTTAACCCCGCTCAACATTAAAATGCACGTAAAAATTTAATAATTGGTTTGAAATAACGGTAAAACAGACAGGTTTTGAGTAAACTTGTCTATTTGCCGTTATTTTGAACCCAATTCGTTATTTAAACGTGAATTTTTTTATTGCGTGGGATTAAATTGTGCATTTCACCCACATTTTGAACAATTAAAATCTCAAAAAATTGAATTGTTGTGACAAAACACACAGTTTGGTAGAAATTTTTGCTTATTAATATTTATTTTTGTGTTATTTCAAACCAAATATAACCGATAGGACAGTTATCCGTTACCGAGAATTGATGATACATTGGATACGTTGGCGGGTGCACGATTATTCTCCACTTTGGATCTACAAAGTGGATATTGGCAGGTGGTAGTCGCAGAAGAAGATTAAGAGAAAACGGCGTTCAGTGTGAGTTACGGATTGTGGCAATTTAACGTTATGCCGTTTGGATTATGTAACGCTCCTGCGACGTTTGAAAGGCTAATGGACCGAGTGCTGAAAGGGTTTCATTGGAAAACGTGCTTGGTATACCTAGATGACATCAAAGTTATGGGTAAAAACTTCAAGGAACATCTGCAAAACCTGGGTGAAGTGTTCGAGCGGATTCATTCAGCAGGGTTAAAATTGAGTCTAAAGAAGTGTGCCTTGTTCCGCAACGAAGTTAAATATTTGGGACACAAGATAACAAGGAGTGGTAAACATACAGATGAGGATAAAATCTCAGCTGTCAAGGATTGGCTAAACCCACAGAACTTACACGATCTGAGAAGTTTTGTTGGGCTTTGCACGTACTACCAACAATTCGTACCGGGATTTGCTGACGTTGTGAAAAGCTTACATGAATTAACGCAAAAGAACAAGCCATTCCAATGGAATAAACAGCATAAAGAAGCGTTCAGCGAGTTGAAGAAGCGGTTGTGCACAGTGCCAATACTTGCATACCCAGTACCAAATCGAAGATTCATCTTGGATACTGATGCAAGTAATAATGGTATTGGAGGGGTTTTGTCTCAAGAAATAGATAGGCCAGAACGGGTTATAGCATATTTTGCGAAAGTTTTATCAAAGCCGGAGCGAAATTTTTGTGTAACAAGGAGAGAGCTGTTGGCCATAGTACAATGTTTAGCGTATCTTCGGAAGTATCTTTATGGCCAGTCATTTCTCATTAAGACAGATCATGGTGCTCTTACATGGCTGTTTCAGTTTTAGAATCTGGAAGGACAGATAGCCCGGTGGATTGAAAGATTGGGTTGCTTCGATTATACCATCCAACATCGGAAAGGAAGTGCTCACGGTAATGCAGATGCTCTGTCAAGACGACCGTGTCCCGTCGATTGCAAACATTGTGGTCGAGTGGAGAGTAAGGAACATGTCATTGACGTAAGACTTATACAAGTGTTTCCATCCGATGAGTGGACCAACGAAGAAATCAGAAAGGAGCAATCAAAAGATCCTGATCTATCGATCATATTAAAATTCGTGGAAGATCAGCACAAACCATTATGGAAGGAGATAGCTGATAAGAGCCCTATAGTTAAGGCATATTGGGCTCAATGGAATAGTCTGGTAATCGAAGACGGTTGTTTAAAACGAATCTGGGAAAGTTCCGATGGTAGAAATAGACAATCATTGGTGGTGGTACCGAGAATCCGAATTCCAGAAATTTTGAGGGAATATCACGAGGGAACCAGTGGTGGCCATCTAGAAATCAATAAGACTATGGCAAAAATCCACGGAAGATTTAACTGGGCAGGATGCAGACAATCGGTCGCAGAATGGTGTCAAAAATGTGATCAATGCATGGCAGTTAAGGGTCCTGCGAAACGAAGCCATGGGAAAATGCAGCAGTATAATAGCGGAGCACCATTTGAGCGGTTCACTATGGATATTGCAGGTCCATTTCCTACCAGCGAAAGCGGAAACAAGTATGTTTTAGTGGTGATGGATTATTTCAGTAAGTGGCCTGAAGTCTATCCAATACCGAACCAAGAAACAACAACAATCGCTAACGCCGTGGTAAATAATTGGATTAGTCGATACGGGGTACCTATGGAACTGCATTCTGATCAAGGCCGCAATTTTGAGTCAGTGGTGTTCCAGAAAATGTGTCAATTATTGGGGATCAATAAAACAAGAACAACACCTTTCCATCCTCAGTCAGACGGCATGGTTGAACGGTTTAATGCTACGTTAGAAGAATTTTTAAAGAAAACCGTTGATGGAAACCAGCGTAATTGGGATAAAAATATGCCACTGTTCCTAGTGGCATATCGGTCAGCAACACATGATACAACGGGAACAACACCAGCTACCATCGTTTTTGGACATAATTTAAGATAACCTGGAGACCTGAAGTTTGGGGCGATTCCTACGACAGCTTTGTGTGGACAAGCGTACGTCGATAAATTGAAGGAAGATATCGACGAGATACACAGATTTGTCAGAGAAAGGATACAAATTTCAAGTGATAGGATGAAGGCACGATATTACATCCGTGCAAATTATAGAGGATTCGAAGAAGGGCAGTTAGTCTGGCTTCACAACTTGCAACGGAAAAGAGGCTTATCACCAAAACTGCCACCTAGCTGGGAAGGACCATACAAGGTGATTACAAAATTCAAAGATGTAATTTACCGAATTCAGAAGGGCATCCGAGGAAAACCAAAGGTTGTACATTTGGAAAGGTTGGCTCTCTATAGAGGAAGGGAATTGGATCCTGTTCGGGATGAATAGGTTTGGGCGGAGGGTAGTGTTACGGACACGGGTGACATCTATGATTGAATAGAAGTATTAAGCTCGTATTTGGAAACCAGCATGAATCGCAGTATACAGGCGAAATAATAAATAAATGGAAAATTCTACTTTGATTGAGAAGCGGGCAAAATGCATAAACATAAACTTTCAGTCTGAATTGGGAAAGCGATAAATTAAAATCGGGAAAAACTAATAAAGAGTGAAATAGTGAAAAAGTAAAAGAAACACTAAAAGAAAAGTACTGTGAAAGTGATTTGTGGTGTTTATTAAATAAAAGTTAAAGTGAAAAATAAGCATGTAGTTTAATTATTCACAATCCAGTGATCGAGCCGAAGAGTGGTTTGAATCCCTGCTAGGAAAAAACGAAACAGTATTTCAATTGTCCAAAATGTGGGTAAAATGGACCATTTGACCCTACGCAACATAAAAGTGCACGTAAAAATTAATATTTTGTTCGAAATAACGGTAAAACATAACAATTTTTTGTAAACTTGTCTGTTAATCTTTATTTCGAACCAAATTTTACATTCTACGTGCATTTTAATATTGCGTGGGGTTAAAATTTTCATTTTTACCACATTTTGGACTATTTAAATATAAAATAATTGAATTGTGGTGACAAAACACACGCTTTGGTAGTATTTTTTGATAAATAATATTTTTTGTGTTTTTGTTTATTATTGGTCCATTTGAACGTCATTTTGAACAATATGTACAAAACTCTTAACAAAATAATGGGTAAATGGAGAATGTCACCCCAAGTAACATAAAATTGCACCTTAAAATTAAATATTCAAATCGAAATAACGGTAAATAGACAAGTTGACACAAAACTTGTCGTTTTGCCGTTAATATGAACCAAATTTTAAAGTGCAATTGAATGTCATTTGGGAAGAAATTATCCATTTAACCGACATTTTGAACAATTTAAATATGAAACAATTGAGATGTTGTGATAAAATAAACTTTGGTAGAATTTTGGTATAAATTGTTTAAAATGACATTTAAATGGACAAATTATGAATAAAATTACAAAACAAAAATCAATTATCACCACAAATTTATTTTGGTATATTATTAATTACGTTTAAATGAACAAATTATAAATAAAATTACAAAAAAAAAATAAAATTAGCAAAAATTACTACCAAAGCGTGTGTTTTATCACCACAAATCTATTTTGGTATATTCTTATTGTTCAAATTTTGGGTTAAATGGACAATATAACCCCACGCACCATAAAAACGCACATCAACATGTAATATTTTGTTCAAAATAACGGTTAAATAGACAAGTTAGTTTAAACTTGTCTATTTACCGTTATTGGGAACTAAATTTTAAATTTTTGCGTGCATTTTGATATTGCGTGGGGCTGAATTGAGCATTTTACGAAAATTTTGAACAATTTTAATAATATAAAATTGAATTGTGGTGACAAAACCCTTTGGTAGTAATTTTCGCTTATTAATATTTTTTTGTGTTATTTTGAACCAAATATTTAATTTTTAAGTGCATTTAATGTCATTTGGGCTGAAACTGTCCATTAAACGGACATTTTAAACAATGTCAATATGAAACAATTGGGATGTGTAATAAACCTCACTTTGGTAGAATTTTGGTATTAATTGTTCAAAATGACGTTCAAATGGACAAATAAAGATTAAAAACACAAAAAAATATAAATTAGCAAAAATTACTACCAAATCGTGTGTTTTATCACCACAACTCAATTTTTTGTATACTCTTCTTGTCCAAAATGTGGGTAAAATGAACAATTTAACCCCGCGCAACATTAAAATGCACGTAAAAATTTAATATTATGTTTGAAATAACGGTAAAACAGACAGGTTTTGAGTTAACTTGTCTATTTGCCGTTATTTTGATCCAAATTCGTTATTTAAACGTGCATTTTTACATTGCGTGGGATTTAATTGTGCATTTCACCCACATTTTGAACAATAAAAATATCAAAAAATTGAATTGTTGTGAGAAAACACACGGTTTGGTAGAAATTTTTGCATATAAATATTTTTTTTTTGTGTTATTTTGAACCAAATATTTTATTTTTAATTGCAATTTAATGTCATTTGGGATGAAATTTTTCATTTAACCGACATTTTGAACAAATAAAATATGAAACAATTGAGTTGTGGTAATCAAACACACTTTGGTAGAACTTTTGGGTATTAATTGTTCAAAATGACGTTCAAATGGACAAAAAGATAAAAAAACAAAAAAAATGTATATTAACAAAAATTACTACCAAAGTGTGTGTTTTATCACCACATATCAATTTTTTTATATTTAAATTGTCCAAACTATCGGTTAAATGGACCATTCAACCCAGCGCAAAATGAAATTTACGTAAAAATTTTATATCGAAATAACGGTAAAACTTACAAATTTGGTGTAAACTTGACTATTTACCGTTATTTCGAACCAAATTTTAAATGTTTACGTGCTTTCTTATATTGCGTGGGGTTTAATTGTGCATTTACCCTACATTTTGAACAATTTTAATATCTAAAAATTGTGTTGTGGTAATAAAACACACGCTTTAGTGGTGATAAAACACACTTTGGTAGGATTTTGGTATTAATTGTTCTAAATGACGTAAAAATAGACAAAGAATAAATAAAAATACAAAAAAAAATATAAACTAGCAAAAATTACTACCAAAGCGTATGTTTTATCACCACAAATCTCTTTTTGTATATTCCAATTGTTCAAAATTTGGGTTAAATGGACCATTTTATCCCACGCAACATAAAAATGCACGTAAAAAATAAATATTTTTTTCAAAATAACGGTAAAATAGACAAGTTTTGTTTAAACTTGTCTATTAACCGTTATTTCGAACAAATTTTAAATTTTAACGTGCATTTTTTTATTGCGTGGGGTTAAATTGTGCATTTTACCCACATTTTAAACAATTTAAATATCAAAAAATTGAATTGTGGTGACAAAACACACGGTTTGGTAGTAATTTTTGCTATTAAATATTTTTTTTGCGTTATTTTGAACCAAATATTTAATTTTAAAGTACAATTGAATGTCATTTGGGCTGAAATTCTCTATTTAACCGACATTCTGAACAATTTCAATATAAAACAATTGAGATGTAGTGATATAACACATTTTAATAGAATTTTGGTATTAATTGTTCAAAATGACGTTCAAATGGACAAATAAGGTTTAAAAAGACAAAAAAGATATAAATTAGCGATTAATACTACAAAAGCGTGTGTTTTATAATCACAACTCATTTTTTTTATATTTCAATTGTTCAAAATGTGGGTAAAATGGACCATGTAACCCCACGCAAAATAACAATGCACGTTAAAATTTTATATTTTGTTCGAAATAACGATAACAAAGACAAGTTTTGTGTAAACTTGTCTTTTTACCGTTATTTTGAAATTTTTGCATATAAATATTTTTTTTTGTGTTATTTTGAACCAAATATTTAATTTTAAATTGCAATTTAATGTCATTTGGGATGAAATTTTTCATTTAACCGACATTTTGAACAAATAAAATATGAAACAATTGAGTTGTGGTAATCAAACACACTTTGGTAGAACTTTTGGGTATTTACTGTTCAAATGACGTTCAAATGGACAAATAGATAAAAACACAAAAAAAATGTATATTAACAAAAAGTACTACAAAAGTGAGTGATTTATCACCACATTTCAATTTTTTTATATTTAAATTGTCCAAACTATCGGTAAAATGGACCATTTAACCCAGCGCAAAGTAATATTTACGTAAAAATTTTATATCTTGTTCGAAATAACGGTAAAACTTACAAGTTTGGTGTAAACTTGACTATTTACCGTTATTTCGAACCAAATTTTAAATGTTTACGTGCTTTCTTATATTGCGTGGGGTTTAATTGTGCATTTACCCTACATTTTGAACAATTTAAATATCTAAAAATTTTGTTGTGGTAATAAAACACACGCTTTAGTGGTGATAAAACACAATTTGGTAGGATTTTGGTATTAATTGTTCCAAATGACGTAAAAATAGACAAAGAATAAATAAAAATACAAAAAAATATATAAATTAGCAAAAATTACTACCAAAGCGTATGTTTTATCACCACAAATCTCTTTTTGTATATTCCAATTGTCCAAAATTTGGGTTAAATGGACTATTTTATCCCACGCAACATAAAAATGCACGTAAAAAATTAATATTTTTTTCAAAATATTTTTTGTAAAATAAACAAGTTTTGTTTAAACTTGTCTATTAACCGTTATTTCGAACAAATTTTAAATTTTAACGTGCATTTTTTTATTGCGTGGGGTTTAATTGTGCCTTTAACCCACATTTTGGACAATTAAAATATAAAAAAATTGAATTGTGGTGACAAAACACACGCTTTGGTTTTAGTTTTTGCGCATTAATTTTTTTTTTGTGTTACTTTGAACCAAATATTTAATTTTTAAGTCCAATTTAATGTCATTTTGGGTGAAATTCTCCTTTTAACCGACATTTTGAACAATTTTAAAATGCAACAATTGAATTATGGTGATAAAACACGCTTCGGTAGAATTTTGGTATTAATTGTTCAAAATGACGTAAAAATGGACAAATAATGAATAAAAATACAAAAAAATATAAATTAGCAAAAATTACTACCAAAGCGTGTGTTTTAGCACCACAACTCAATTTTTTTATGTTTCAATTGTCCTAATAATGGGTTAAATGGACCATTTAGCCCCGCAAACATATAAATGCACGTAAAAATTTAATTGTCCATTTTACCTTCATTTTAAACAATTTAAATATAAAAAAATTGAATTGTGGTGACCAAACACACATTTTGAATGCAATGGTGGCTAAATTATATTTTTTTTGTGTTATTTTGAACCAAATATTTAATTTTTAAGGTTAATTTAATGTCATTTGGGGTAAAATTCTCCTTTTAACCGACATTTTGAACAAATTCAATATCAGCCAATTGAGTTAAGGTGATAAAACACAGTTCGGTAAAATTTTGGTATTAATTGTTCAAAATTAGCAAAAATTACTACCAAAGCGTGAAAGCGTGTGTTTTATCACCAAAACTCAATTTTTTTATATTCCAATTGTTCAAATTTGGGTTAAATGGACAATATTACCCTTCGCAACATAAAAATGAACGTAAAATTTACATGTTTTGTTCGAAAAAACGGTAAAATAGACAAGTTTTTATAAACTTGTCTATTTCCCGCTATTTCGAATTATAATTTTTAAATTTTTACGTGCATTTTTTTTTTTTTTTTTTAAACCGCCCAGGTGGCGCAGTGGTTAAAGCTCTGGCAGTTGGCGTGGGAAGTACTGGGTTTGAATCCGATTCGAGGCAGGATGCAAAATGGGTTTTTCACCTTCGATCGTTTGGGCGGTGCGATCGGTGGTGAAAAATAAACATAATCTTGATCATCTGTCGTGTTAAGTATCCTTGGGCCGACCTATCTTCCATGTCAGTACTATAGGTCTGACATGGAGCTTTGCAATGCGCAGATGGCGCTACGGAAAGACTTGGACCTATAGCCGTATAGAGTGGTATCACAACGGATCAAATTTGGTCTAAGTGTGCGAAAGCAGCCACATCAACTTCTAACGTGCATTTTCATAATGCGTGGGGTAAAATTGTGCCTTTTACCCACATTTTGGACAATTTAAATATATAAAAATTGAATTGTGGTGACAAAACACACGCTTTGGTAGTAGTTTGTGATTATTTATATTTTTTTTGTGTAACTTTGAACCAAAAATTAAATTTTTTAGTGCAATTTTATGTCATTTTGGGTGAAATTCTCCATTTAACCGACATTTTGAACAATTTCAATATGCAACAATTGAGTTGTGGTTATGAAACACACTTCGGTAGAATTTTGGTATTAATTGTTCAAAATGAGGTTAAAATGGACAAATAATGAATAAAAATACAACGAAAAAAAATAATTAGCAAAACTTACTACCAAAGCCTCACCACAACTCAATTTTTTTATATTTCAATTGTCCAAAATGTGTCTAAAAAATGTGTCTAAAAATTGTTTACAAATGCACGTTAAAATTAAATATCTTGTTCGACATAACGGTAAAACTGACAAGTTTTATGTAAACTTGTCTATTTACCGTTACTTCGAACCAAATTTAAAATTTTACGTGCATTTTTTTATTGCGTGGGGGTTTAAATATGCATTTGACCCACATTTTGAACTATTTAAATATCAAAAAATTGAGTTGTGGTGACACAACACACGCTTAAGTATTAGTTTTTGCTAATTAATATTTTTTTTAGTGTCTTTGTTCAAAATTTGTCCATTTAAACGTCATTTTGAACGACATGTACCAAAATCTTAACAAAATAATGGGTAAATGGAGAATAATACCCAAAATGACATAAAATTGCACCTTAAAGTTAAATATTCTAATCAAAATAACGGTAAATAAACAAGTTGACACAAAACTTGTCGTTATAACGGTTATTTTGAACCAAATATTTAATTTTAAAGTGCAATTTAAGGTCAGTTGGGCTGATATTCTTCATTAAACTGAAATTGTGAACAATTTTCAAATGAAATAATCGAGTTGTGGTGATAAAATTAACTTAAGTAGAGTTTTGGTATTAATTGTAAAAAATGACGTTCAAATGGACAAATTAAATACGAAAATTATATAAATTAGCAAAAATTACTACCAAAGCGTGTGTTTTATCACCACAAATCTATTTTTTTTATATTTTTATTGCCCAAAATTTGCGTTTAATGGACAATATAACCCCACGCAATATAACAATGCACTGTAAAAAAGGCAAGTTTTGTTTTTTTTGTTCTACTTACCGTTATTTCGGAATTTTTTTTAAAGTTTTACGTGGATTTTCTTATTGCGTGGGGTTAAATTTTTCATTTTACCCACATTTTGGACAATTTAAATATAGAAAAATTGAATTGTGGTGACAAAACACACGCTTTGGTAGTAGCTTATGCTTATAAATATTTTTTTTGTGTTATTTCAAACCAAATATTTAATTCTTAAGTTCAATTGAAGGTCGTTTTGGGTGAAATTTCTCTGTAAACCGACATTTTGAACAATTTAAATATGAAACAATTGATTTGTGGTGATAAAACACACTTTGGTAGAATTTTGGTTCTTATTGTTCAAAATGACGTTCAAATGGACAAAATAGGAATAAAAACACAAAAAATATAAATAAGCAAAAGTAACTACCAAAGCGTGTTTTTTATCACCACAACTCAATTGTTTGATATTAAAATTGTCCAAAATGTGAGTAAAATGGACCATTGAACCTTACGCAACATAAAAATGCACGTAAAAATTAAAAAGTTTGTTCAAAATAACGGAAAAACAGACAAGTTTTTTGTTCACTTGTCTATATATCGTTATTTAGAACCAAATTTTAAATATTAAAGTTAAATTGAGTTAAGTTAAATTTTTAAATTGAGTTTAGTTAAATTGTGCATTTTACCCATATTTTGAACAATTAAAATATTAAAAAATTGAATTGTGGTGACAAAACACACGCTTTGAAATGGACAAATTATGAATAAAAACACAAAAAAAAAATTAAGTTAGCAAAATTTACTACCAAAGCGTGTGTTTTATCACCACAACTCAATTTTTTTATATTTTAATTGTCCAAAATGTGGGTTTATTGGACCACTTACCCCACGCAACATAAAAATACACGTAAAAATTAAATATATTGTTCGAGAAAACGGTGAAACAGACAAGTTTTGTGTAAACTTGTCTATTTACCGTTATTTCGAACAAAAATTCATATTTATACGTGCATTTTTTTATTGAGCGGGGTTAAATTGTGCATTTTACCCACATTTTGAACAATTTTAATATTAAAAAATTGAATTGTGGTGACAAAACACACGCTTTGGTAGTTTTTTTTTTGCATATTAATATTTTTTTTGTGTTATTTTTAACCAAATATTTTATTTTTTATTGCAATATTATGTCATTTGGGCTAAAATTCTCCATTGAATCGATCTTTTGAACAATTTTAATGTAAAACAATTGAGTTGTCGTGATAAAACACACTTGATTCAAATATTGAAAAAAAACACAAAAAAAAATTTAAAATTAGCAAAAAAATACTACCAAAGCGTGTGTTTTATCACCACAACTAATTTTTTTTCATATTTCAATTGTTCAAAATGTGGATAAAATGCACAACTTTACCCAACGCAACATAGAAATGCACGTAAAAATTTAATATTTTGTTCGAAATAACGGTAAAACAGACAAGTTTTGTTTAAACTTGTCTATTTACCGTTATTTCGAACAAAATAACAAATTTTACGTGCATTTTGATATTGCGCGGGGCTCAATTGTGCATTTTACCCACATTTTGAACAATATAAATATAGAAAAATAGAATTGTGCTGACAAAACACACGCTTTGGTAGTAATTTTTGCTTTATACTATTTATTTATTGTGTTATTTTGAACCAAATTTTTAATTTTTAAGTGCAATTTAATGTCATTTGGGGATTATTTTCCATTTAACCGACATTTTGAACAGTTTTAATATGAAACAATTGAGTTGTGGTGATTAATCGCTTTTTGGTAGAATTATGGTATTAATTGTTCCAAATGACGTTCAAATGAACAAATAATGAATAATTACACAAAAAAAAATATAAATTAGCAAAAATTACTACCAAAGCGTGAGTTTTATCACCACAATTGAATTTTTTTTATATTTCAATTGTTCAAATGTGTGAAAAATTGACCATTTATCCCGCGCAACATATAAAATCACGTTAAAGTTTAATATTTTGTTCGAAACAACGGTAAAACAGACCATGTTTGTGTAAATTTGTCTATTAACCGTTATTTCGAACCAAATTTTAAATTTTAACGTGCATTTTTATATTGCGTGTTAACAAATTAACCTGTGCATTTTACCCACATTTTGAACAATTTAAATATCAAAAAATTAAGTTGTGGTGACAAAACACACGTTTTGGTGGTTATTGTTGCTAATTGATATTTTTTGTGTTTTAGTTCATTATTTGTCCATTTGAACGTAATTTTGAACGATTTGTACCAAAACCTAAACAAAATAATGAGTAATTTGAGAATTTTACCCCAAATGACATAAAATTGCACCTTAAAATTAAATATTTTAATTAAAATAACGGTAGATAGACAAGTTGACAGAAATTTATCCTTATTTCGATTGAAACATTTAATTTTAAGGTGCAATTTTATGCTTTTTCGGATAAAATTCTTCATTTACCCATTATCTTGTTATGATTTTGGTACATGTCGTTCAAAATAACGTTTAAAAGGACAAATAATGAACAAAAACACAAAAAAAATATTAATTAGCCAAAACTTCGTGTGTTTTTTCACCACGAACATAATATTAAATTTTTACGTGCATTTTAATATTGCGCGGGGTTAAATGGTCCATTTCACCCACATTTGGGAAAAATGAAACATTAAAATATTGAGTTGTGATTATAATACACACGCTTTGGTAGAAATTTTTCCGAATTTATATTTTTTTTGTGTTATTATTCATTATATTTGTCCATTTGAACGTCATTTTGAACAATTAATACCAAAATTCTACCAAAGTGTGATTTATCACCACAACTCGATTGTTTCATTTGAAAATTGTTCAAAATTTCGGTTCAATGAAGAATAACAGCCCAAATGACATTAAATTGCACTTAAAAATTAAACATTTGGTTCAAAATAACACAAAAAAAATATTAAGAAGCAAAAAATACTATTAAAGAGTGTGTTTTGTCACCCAAATTTAATTTTTAATATTTAAATTGTTCAAATGTGGGTTAAATGCACAACTCAACCCCACGCAATATAAAAATGCACATTAAAATTTAAAATTTGGTTCGAAATAACGGTAAATAGACAAATTTAAACAAAACGTGCCTGTTTTACCGTTATTTCGGACAAAATATTAAATTTTACGTGCATTTTTATGTTGCGTGGGGAAATACAGTCTATTTTACCCAAATTTTGAACAATTCGAATATACCAAAATCGAGTTGCGGTGATAAAACACACGGTGTGGTAGGAATTTTTTTTTAAATTTTTACGTGCGTTTTTATATTGCGTGGGGCTATATTGTCCATTTTACCTACTGTAACAACCGATATTTTTCTATGGGTTGTTACCGAAAATTTGGTACACACGCAGAGGTTTCGATGCGATCATCTTTTGCCGGCTAAGGCTCAGGGTTGGGTGTGGGGTTCTCGAAACGTGAGTGTGTCTTGCTAGACCACAGGATAGGAAACGGGAAATTGAGGGAATAGAATTTAAGTGAGGAATAGGATCAAAGCTTAGATCAACCTTTCGTTCAAAACTGGTCCGTACCTACCAACTCATCCCTATAAAAGCACTTAGCTTCTCATCATACAATGCAGAGTGATGAAAAAAAAAAATAAAATGAATTCAAATAAAATTATATTAAATAAGGTTAATAAAAAAAACAGAACTAGAAGTTACGTTATAATAATCAATCAAAAGAAAATATAAGTTTATTAACTCCTGAACACAATAGTAAAATTGAATAATCAATTACAACATTTCTTAATTCTAACTTAATTACTTAATTTACTTAATGAAAAAGATAATATGGGATATGATTATAACTGAAAAATTTTATATATATAATATTTATAAAGAAAATTCTTATCTTAACGTAAACGCATTCTGTCGTGGTATCCATTCCATCCCAAACAAGGTTGATTTTACACGCACGTTGAATTATATTCGTTTACTCAGCTGCTTGTTTGTTTTATTGGTTAAACACAGTAAACAGTTTGTAACTCGATTTTTATTAATATGAATACTATTAATATGAGTTTATGTATGATTGTTTTACTTAATTTATTATTAGATATATGTAACTAGGTATATAATTTTATTATTAATTTGTATATCATTTAATTCATAGTTTTTATGTCTACGCCATGATGTAGCCACTTTTGATTATTCAACTCCATTTTATTTTTAAGTTTTTAAACAAATATTTTTATTTTTTTAATAATATATTTAAGAATAGTCTATACTATATTTCTTTTTATTTGAATTCAACAATTTATATCTCATATATATATATAAAGTATATATTTTTACTTTTTCTTGTAATATTACAACTACGGTTTTATATCACCAAAAAAAAAACGAGTTCTTCAAATTCTTATCTACGACTCCCGATCATCCAAAAATAATTTCTTTTTATACTCCAAAAAAAAATAGAAACAGTTTCCCACCACCCAATTAGTAACAGCACAAACAAGTACATATTCCGCTTGAAATAAATTTCAATCATCTCAACCTTAAGTTGTATGAATTATATGAAAGTCAGGGTAGTCATACCTACTCCCTTCAAAACGTGGAAACCGGCGTTTCAAATCGTGGGGCAGACTCACACCCAGGAGATGTCTCAATAGGCCGGGCAAGAACTTTAAGTTGAAACAATTAAATAAATTCAAAGGTAGCAGTTCCTTGCTATGATAGTAGACAATCGAACATGTACCCGTTTGCTAAGCTCAAATAATAAAATGTTTACGATAGACTTATTATAAACCAATCCAATTTTCACTTCCAGATATAATTGTTAAATCTATACTTTATTTCACACACACGCTAAATACAAACACAAAATCATAGATTTGAAAAATAAAAGATGTTCAATAAAACTTGATAATAAAACTGATATTGTCTTAGACACGAATATCTTTAGCATGGTAAATACCAAGGGTTTTACCAGCAGAATCATATAATTCGTATGCAACGTTTCCAATGCGTTTGTGGACGATAGCTTTCCTAAATTTAGGACAGAATTTAGCGTTAATTTTGCTTCAAGCATTACTTTGAATAAAATTTCGGACAAACACTTCCTGACCAGGACTCAGTGCTCTATTACGACTTCTTAAATTATAATTTTTAGATGTTTGCTCGAATGCAGTTTTCATACGTTTCACTATATTTCTTTGTACTTGCGTATATCGTTCTGCATTTGTGAGATCTAGATTGACATCTTCTAAATTATCAAGCTTTCGTTATAATTCATAATCCGCTGCATGTCCGATATAATGCTTACCAAATACCACGAAATGTGGTGATTCGTTTGTGGTATCATGAATTACGTTTCGTATGGCTGCTCCAATTAAATGTAAGTATTTATCCCAGTCATTATGGGTATCACTTACGTATGCTCGAATACCGACTATAATTGAGCGATTTACGCGTTCACAAGCGTTAGATTGCGGATGGTACTAAGGAGTACGTATGTGACGAATTCCGTATTTGTTCATTAACTCTTCGAAACATTTTGACGTGAACTGTTTCCCATTATCGCTAAACATAATTTCGGGAACGGAAAATACAGAAAATATGCGTTGTTCTAGGAACTTACATACATTATTGGAGTAAGCATCGCGCATTGTTTCTAACATCACAAATCTTGACAAATGGTCCATTACTATAAGGATATACGAGTTACCACTTTTAGAACGTGGGTAGGGTCCTAAAAAGTCAATGTATAGCTTTTGCCACGGTTTTTGTATTTCATAAAAGTTTCCCATTGGTGGACGTAAGGTTGCGTTAGTGTGCTTACATTTCTTGCACGTCTCACAGGTGGTTACAAATTCATGCGCGTCATTTTTCATGGTTGGCCAGTAATAAAGTCTTTGTTAATTTTCATAAGTTTTCCTGATTCCAAAATGAGATGCTGACGGGGAACAATGCGCTTCCTCAATGAGAGTTTGAGTTAACGTTTTTGGAATATACAATTTCCAAGCCGGTATATCGGAGATTATGTTATGCGTTGAACAGTCTTTACTGCGGAAGTATATTCTGTTATCCAGGACTTGCCAATTCGAGCTAACCAAGCTTTTTTTTAGCTAAAGTTGACACAAGATTCATGTATTCCGGATCATCAAACCACGGATCATTTAAGTCAACATGTAATGGCGCTACTAATGTATAATCTGGATTAAGCGCATCACAATGAACGCGAGATAAAGCATCTGGAACGCAGTTTTCCTTTCCCCTTCTATATTCTATTGTAAAGTTGAACCCCTGTAACAGAAAGATCCCTTTGTCCCATTAACCACTTCAAACTTGCGTGATCAGTGATTATGGTAAAAGGGTATCCTCCTACGTATTGTCTAAATTTCTTTACACTCAATACAGCCGCAAGACATTCTTGTTCTGTGATACTATAATTGCGTTGCGCTGCATTGAGCTTCTTCGAAAAGTAGGCAACGGGACGCTCTTCGCCGTTGGATGTCTTCTGGAATAACACGCTTCCTACACCGGTGGTTGACGCGTCACATTGGATATAGAAAGGTTTTGAATAATCTGCGTTACAGAGAACTGGTGATGTACACAAAGCCGATTTAAGACCTTCAAATGATGCTTCTATTTCAGTACTCCAAATGAACTTCTTATTTTTTTTCAACAGGTTGGTAAGTGGTTCGACAAGTTCCGCATACCGTGATATGAAGCGACGGTACCAACCTGTGACACCTAAGAATCTTCGAACTTGTTGTACTGTTTTTGGACGCGGATAGTCTTTGTCTGCTGCCACTTTAGCTGGATCAACCTTTAACACGCCATCAACGATAATGTGCCCTAAATACTTAATTTCTTTTAGAAAGAATTTACTTTTATCAATGTTAATCGTTGAATTAGCACGTTTAAGGAATTCAGCCACTTTCTCCAATAAGTTGATGTGTTCTTCGAATGTAGCACTAGTTATTAATAAATCGTCTAAGTAGACGAAGATTTGAGAATGCAGTTCATGGGGTATCACGCGATGCATCAATCTACACATGGTTTGTGGTGCATTACAGAGACCGAATGGCATGGATGTAAATTGATACAAGGGCCGCCCAGGCACAGCAAAGGCAGTCTTATCCCTTGATCTCTCATCGAGCGGAATTTGCCAGAAAGCGTTTTTTAACTCAAGACTCGAAATGAATCTTGTTTTGTCAAGACGCCCCAGCAACCCGTCGATGAAAGGTAAAGGATAAGCGTCCTTCACTGTAACCTCATTGACTTTCCGAGCATCAAGACACAATCTTACCTTGCCATTCGGCTTGCGTACCACCGCAATCGGTGAACACCATGAACTAACACTCTCTTCGATCACTCCTAGTGCCAACATCCGATCCAATTCGTTATAAATTCTGCCTCGACCGCTGGTGATATAGGATAATGTCTCTGTTTCACAGGCTTTGCGTCTCCTACATCAATAGTATGAGATAACAGAGTTGTTTTTCCCAATCCTTGTGATGCAGACGAAGGAAATTTCTTAATAACTTGTTCCAGTAACCATTTTTGTTCGTTACTCAATTGATGTTCTGGAGAACCAGTATCCTCCACATCACTGGTATCTTCTGATTTAACAGTAACTTCAGTTAAGGCAGACAGTGAAACTTCAGTAGTAGATCTTTATAGTGGCTTAGCTCGAGCTGAGGAGCTTGAAGAAAATGAAATTTTTATATCGAACACACGCCAGAAATCAACGCCTAGATACAATTGTTGTGTCAAGTTTGGTGCTAGATGCAGAGTGACTATGCATGTTTTTCCGCCAAGACAAATGGGAACCTTTACGTAACCAATAATATTTTCTATATACCCACTAGCAGTTCTCACCGAAGAGGAAAATGAATGGAATTTAATAGTGGGATCATTAATTAATTGTTCACAGCCTTTACAAAGAAGTGATATACTGGTACCACTGTCCAGTAATCCAATATATGTTTTACCCAAAATTTGTACTTCAGCATATGGTCGTCCGTCAGTTCCGTCTGTTATCATAGATTCATTTATATGCTGACGCATTAGTTTTAGAGATTTCCAATACTTTTTAACTCGCTCTCTATGTGGTGTGATTAGTTTGGGTATCGGTGTGAAAAGAAGTGTTGAAGTTTTAAAGTTATTAGGAAAAAGATTTATTGTTTTTGATTTATCTGTGAATGACGAAGGATCTCGTAAAACTCCGGATCTGTGTTGGTCACGGAATCTATCATTGCTTTCTGTGTTTTGGGGGCATAACAAGCCGATGTCCGGGCCCCCGCTTCCAAGTTTCCCATTTTCCTACGACAATGAGGACACTCTGGTTTGATATAGCTTTTAACACCACAGCCAAAACAAAATTTCTGATAAATTGGTGTAGGGCAATCCTGATAGTAGTGATTTGGTTGTAAACAATTCCAACAAGAAACTTTAACTGGTGGAGATGAGGTTTGTTTACCAGAAGAATTATTTAATGATGTCCGAAAAACAGGTTTTTGCTGAAGAGCTGATATTTCCTCTTCTCCTGACTGAAATAAATCCGATGCTCGATGCATATCCAACTCATGAACATAGCGCTTTTGAGTGCATAGTAACTCAGGAACAAACCCAGTTCGATTCCAAGTGTTTTCATATGCCACACAGCGTCGGATCATCTCATCTATGTAAGAGAACTGAATATCAGTTAATCGGTCCTGCAACCCAGCTCGCATATTTTGACGTATAATGCACATAAGTTCGTCATCTTTAAGAGGAGTTTCTAACTGCAGAGATAATGATATAAGATCGGTGTAAAACTGATAAAATGAATCACGTGATCCTTGTTTACGAGAATTTATCTGATGACGAATGTCCAGATCAGATCGTCTGTCTTGGAAACGTTTTTGCAATTCATTTTTAAGTGCTGACCAAGAAATATTTTTGTGACGTTCTATCATGGTCCAATACCACTCAACCGTGGTACCTCTAAGGACATAGTGAAGTTCATTTACTAAGCGCAACTCGGTAATATGTTCAGACTTGGCAAGATGTTCGATTCTAACTAAAAATCGCTTTATATGAATACCACCAGGTGCACCATCGAAATGAATATTCCATTTGGAAAGAGATCTTGTATGATTATAAGTGGCCGGTGGAGGAACATTATACATCGATTGTTGAGGTGGATTTACGAATTGTGACCGTTTGCCTTTTACATTCTGCTGAGTATCACGTACATTTATTGATCGCTGTTGTTAATTAGTTACACCACAAATTTGCTGATGAGCTCTCGAAGAGCCAAGTATATTATGGCCTTATTCAATTGAAGGAATTTCCTCCATCCCAGGACTATGGTGATCCTTGTTTGAAACAGATTTAGAACTAATGGATTCTACTTCTGAGTCACTAAGATCTCCATCTTCGCCTAGTTGGATTTCTTCTAATTTCGCGATACTCTCATCTAGTGGATTAGTTTGTGTCCTAGTGGAGTTTATATAATCAATAAGCTGATGTGTTTTAGCGAGCGTCTCAGTTACATCTGAAGCTACTACCTTTGATTTCCTAAGTCGCGTGAGTCGACCTTGAATACGCAATAATCGAGAAAATATTTTAGAAAGGTTATCAGTATTATTGGTTTCAGCAGCTTCGTGAAGGTTATCATACACATCTTTTAATTTTGAACAGAGCTTGCCGACTTCGCGCCTTGGATTCTTTCTAGCTCCTTCGTGTGGTTTATTAGGAACAAGGCATGAATGATCTTTTTCTTAGACGAGTCTATCCTTAAGATTGGCTAATTTTTCACAAACAGTACTACCGTCGATGTCACGTATTTGACATTCTAACTCGTACTCGTCAAATTCTAAATGCTCAATATCCATTTCAGCAACAATTCAATTATTATAGAACAAATTCTAATTAATTATCAATTATTTACTTTCAAAACGATAAAATAACGTGAGTGGACTATATTCCACAAAAGCAATATTAATGAAATAAAGCAATATATCGAAATAAATTTTGAATAACAAAAAAAAAAATAACAAACATAAAATAAATTTCATGTGTTTATAAAATAAAATAAAATATAATGAATGAATGATTCGCTTATAACAAGTCTATTTGTATTAAAGAAAAATTTTTGGATGCTTATTTTGAACTTTAAATTTAAAAAAAAAATATATCATAATTAAGGGATAGAGTAAGTATTAGTACACCGCCCAGGTGGCTCAGTGGTTAAAGCTGTGGCAGTTGGAGCGGGAGGTACCGGGTTCGAATCCCGATAGGGGCAGGATGCAAAAGGGATTTTTCACCATCTGATTACGATCGGTGGTGAAAATGAACACATCTATGACCCCCTGTTGGAGTGCAGAACTCATGGGCCGACCCATCTTCCATGTCAGTACTATAGGCTGGCATGGAGCTATGCAATGTGCAGATGGTTCTACGAAAATCGGACCTATAGCCGTACGTCCTCGATTTGGCCGTTAAGGCGTAAAGTAGGACGTAAATAAGCGAACCGCGAAAGAGCTGGGAGAGCCTTGAGCCCCAAAAAAGATAGCATAGATTAAAATATAAAAAAAAAAAAAAAAAAAAAAGTATTAGTACGACCACAAATATATATGTAGTAGTAATTTTGTTTTATACTTGGTTGATCTTTGCTTTGGAGGAATGAGGAAAATAAAGGAAAACCATCTGGATACTGACAAATGAAAATCTAAACGATATAAATCGGATACATTTGCGCCAGATAGAAAACATAAGAAGAATGTAAGCTAGCTACAAATAAATGACTAACAAATGATTCTACACGCACTTTGTGCAATGGGTACATTTGCGAGAGCTTGGTATTCTTTCTTCTAGTTTTAATATCATATTTCACCAAACACTGTCATCAACATCTACGTGGAAAACAGTGCGAAATATGAACTTAAAATCTTTGTGATAAATGATTGAATCAAATTAAACTAACATTTTAATCAACATTCAATTTGAATGGAACGAACGCGATATTGATTCTATCAACTAACACAAGCTATAGGAAATAAGGAGCGAAAATGGTTTGTGGAAGGTAAAAATTTGGAAAGTAAAAATTAATGAGGTTAAGAAAATATAAGCCTTGTGTATCTACATCGTTTACCGTTTGGGCGCCATCTGTAACAACCGATATTTTTCTATGGGTTGTTACCGAAAATTTGGTACACACGCAGAGGTTTCGATGCGATCATCTTCGGCCGGCTAAGGCTCAGGGTTGGGTGTGGGGTTTTCGAAACGTGAGTGTGTCTTGCTAGACCGCAGGATAGGTAACGGGAAATTGAGGGAAAAGAATTTAAGTGAGGAATAGGATCAAAGCTTAGATCAACCTACCGTTCAAAACTGGTCCGTACCTACCAACTCATCCCTATGAAAGCACTTAGCTTCTCATCATACAATGCAGAGTGATGAAAAAAAAAATAAAATGAATTCAAATAAAATTATATTAAATAAGGTTAATAAAAAAAAACAGAACTAGAAGTTACGTTATAATAATCAATCAAAAGAAAATATATGTTTATTAACTCCTGAACACAAAAGTAAAATTGAATAATCAATTACAACATTTCTTAATTCTAACTTAATTACTTAATTTACTTAATGAAAAAGATAATATGGGATATGATTATAACTGAAAAATTTTAAATATATAATATTTATAAAGAAAATTCTTATCTTAACGTAAACGCATGCTGTCGTGGTATCCATTCCATCCCAAACAAGGTTGATTTTACACGCACGTTGAATTATATTCGTTTACTCAGCTGCTTGTTTGTTTTATTGGTTAAACACAGTAAACAGTTTGTAACTCGATTTTTATTAATATGAATACTATTAATATGAGTTTATGTATGATTGTTTTACTTAATTTATTATTAGATATATGTAACTAGGTATATAATTTTATTATTAATTTGTATATCATTTAATTCATAGTTTTTATGTCTACGCCATGATGTAGCCACTTTTGATTATTCAACTCCATTTTATTTTTAAGTTTTTAAACAAATATTTTTATTTTTTTTAATAATATATTTAAGAATAGTCTATACTATATTTCTTTTAATTTGAATTCAACAATTTATATCTCATATATATATAGTATATATTTTTACTTTTTCTTGTAATATTACAACTACGGTTTTAAATCACCAAAAAAAACGAGTTCTTCAAATTCTTATCTACGACTCCCGATCATCCAAAAATAATTTCTTTTTATACTCCAAAAAAAAATAGTAACAGTTTCCCACCACCCAATTAGTAACAGCACAAACAAGAACATATTCCGCTTGAAATAAATTTCAATTATCTCAACCTTAAGTTGTATGTATTATATGAAAGTCAGGGTAGTCATACCTACTCCCTTCAAAACGTGGAAACTGGCGTTTCACTACATTTTGGACAGTTAAAATATAAAAAAATTGAATTGTGGTGACAAAACACACGCTTTGGTTTTAGTTTTTGCTTATTAATTTTTTTTTTGTGTTACTTTTAACCAAATATTTAATTTTTAAGTCCAATTTAATGTCATTTTGGGTGAAATTCTCCATTTAACCGACATTTTGAACAATTTTAAAATGCAACAATTGAATTATAGTGATAAAACACGCTTCGCTAGAATTTGGGTATTAATTGTTCAAAATGACGTTAAAATGGACAAATAATGAATAAAAATACAAAAAAATATAAATTAGGAAAAATTACTACCAAAGCGTGTGTTTTAGCACCCAACTCAATTTTTTTATATTTCAATTGTCCTAATAATGGGTTAAATGGACCATTTAGCCCCGCAAACATATAAATGCACGTAAAAATTTAATTGTCCACTTTGTCGTGTATAATGAAACACTTGTTTAATTTTTTAATTCACTTTTCTTTAATTATTTATAATTATTAATTAAAGTTACACTTAATTAATTTTTGACAAAATGGTTGTTCACCACCACTATATAAAATTAATATTTTTATTTTTGATCTCGTCCGATCAAAAGAATATCAAGTACCGTAGTGAGAAATACTTGTGTGTGTGTGGTTCAATTATATTTTTACTACCAGAAAAAACTAGATTTGTAATCGCACAAAATCTAAGCGATTCGACAGGGATAACAATATAAGTGCACCGCGCATGACAACATAGACCTATACAAAGCTATGGGCCATCATGGCGATATCAACTTAAACTAAATATTTATAGCAAATTGAATTTAGCCCATACGCAAGCCAATAGTTAAATGAAAATGGTGTGTAAAGCGTATAATCGTCACGATAAATGAGAAAAGTGACTTGGCTAATATAATGTTTAATTATTCTACATCCAGTGGAGTAGTAAGAAGACGATGATAATTATTAAATAAGCTACAGCGCGATTAAATATAATTATTTAATTTAATTAATAAATCAATCAGATCGATTTGAATCGACAGCTACAGTACTCCCCTCCAAGTTTCATATTCTTGTAAAACAAGAATATTAAACGACAAATTGCACTGCTTTAAAATGTCGAGACAGTAAATTTTTGTCGACTGCACTAATAATGCCAAAAGCAGGCTTAAACCTATCGATCGAGATAGAATGATTTTTATCCTTGATCGAAATAATAAATTGTTTACGAAGTCGTTTAATAATTTTAAACGGCCCTTCGTAAGGAGGAGAAAGTCCAACTCGAACCTTATCAGACCTCACGAAAACAAAATCACAGTAGTCCAAAGTTTTCGGGACAAATATATCATCTTGTTTCGCTTAACGCGTTGGTGAAGGTATGAGGTTCCTCATTGCTTGACGCAATTGGTCGATAATTGTGTCGCTAGTTGGAAAAGGTGAAAGAGGATTATCGATAAAGAATTCACCAGGGAGCTTTATGGACCGTCCATAAACCATCTCCGCAGGTGAGCACTTAAGATCTTCTTTCACAGTAGCTCGAATACCAAGTAATATGATTGGTATTTCCGAACTCCAATTAACTGTTTTACCTCTGGCCATAAGAGACGCTTTAAACTGTCGATGGAAGCGTTCAACCATGCCATTCGCTTTAGGATTGTATGCGGTGGTACGAATTCGATGAGATCCAAGAAGTACGGTTAATTCCGTAAATAATTTGGATTCAAATTGTGATCCTTGGTCTGTTGTGATCTGCGCAGGAACACCGAAACGCGAAATATAATTATTTACAAAAGTAGATGCAATGGTTGCAGCAGTCATATTAGACATACAGTAAGCTTCAGGCCATCGAGTAAATCGATCGACACAAGTTAGAATAAATGAACACCCGTTGGAAACCGGTAATGGTCCAACAATATCCAAATGGATGTGTTCAAAACGACCAGGTGGGATATCGAAATGTCCATGTGGTGAAATAGTGTGCCGTTGCACTTTTGAACGTTGGCAGGATAAACAAGAACTAGCCCAATGGGATACGTCCTTATTTATACTAGGCCAAAAATATCGGGCCGTAACCAATTTACGAGTTGCTCGGACTCCAGGATGTGCAATATTATGTAGTGAGTCGAACACTAGTCGACGTAATGGATCTGCGATGTATGGGCGATTTTTACCCGTTGATGTTTCGCAATAGACTTCTAGGCCTGGCAACTTTAATAACTCCAGCTTTAAACTGGAAGCTAAACAACGATCACCAGAATCAGATAATAATTTCTGAAGTTCAATATCGCTCTGTTGCGCTTTGATTATGTCTTGATAATCGAAATAACTTTCGTTAGTGGCCGAGTCAAGATTCAAAGTTCGTGATAATGTATCCGCTACTACGTTTTCTACACCATGCACATGCTGAATATCCGATGTAAATTGGCTAATGTAATCCAAATGGCGCGATTGCCTTGGATTTCGTTCAGTTTTAGACTGAATAGCTCTCGTTAATGGCTTATGGTCGGTTTATATTGTAAAATCCCGACCCTCAACAAAATACCTAAAATGCTTAATCGCTAAATACATTGCTAAAAGTTCCCGATCGAATGCAGAATATTTAATTTCGGCATTCGTTAATTTCTTTGAGAAAAATCCCAAAGGCTCCCACCGCTTCTCATTAAACTGTTGCAGAACAGCGCCGACGGCAATGTTAGATGCATCAGTAGTTAAACTTATTTTCGCAGTTCCCAAAGGATGCGCGAGAAGGGTAATTCTAGCCAATTCATTATTTAAACTTGTGAATGCCAAATTGCACTCTTCCGTCCATGAAAAATTCTTGGACGTCTTAGGCAATTTAAGAAGTATCGACAAGTGAGAATGAATTGGAGCGAGCAATTCAGCCAACTTGGGAATAAACCGGTGATAATAATTCACCATCCAGATATAACGCTGAATATGCTTAATCGAACTAGGAGCAGGAAAATCCCTGGTTGCCCGAATTCGTTCCTCGGAAGGTTGAATTCCATCAGGTGTAATTTTGTGACTCAAGAAATCTAATGATGGAACACCAAAAACACATTTTTGTGTTTTGATATGTACATCAAATTGTACCAATCTTTTAAATAATTGTTCAAGATGTACTAAATGCTGTTCCTCAGAGCATGATGCCACTAAAATATCGTCAATGTAAACGTACACGAAGTCTAGTCCACGGACTACTTAGTTCATAAATCTTTGGAAGGTCTGTGCGGCATTTCCTAATCCAAATGGCATACGAGTAAACTCATACAATCCAAAGGGAGTTGTAATAGCCGTCTTATAAACATCTTTCAAGGCAACAGGTATCAAATGATAAGCCCTAACTAAATCAACCTTGGAGAAAATTTTATAACCATGCAAATTCATAGAAAAATTCTGAATATGAGATATCGGGTATCTATCCGGTGTTGTCACCGAATTTAACTGCCGATAATCTCCACATGGCCTCCAATCTAAATCTTTTTTTCTCACCATATGTAAAGGGCAAGAAACTGGGGAAGACGATGGACGACAAATCCCTAAGTCTACCATATGTTGGAACTCTGTAAATGCAGCTTTATGTCTATCAGGATCTAACCTTCGAGGTCTCGCCGTCGGTAAATGACCGTTCGTCACTATATGATGAACAACCGAATGGCGAACCGGCAAATTAAAATTTGGTAACGCTGTGAGACTAGGAAAATGATTGAGAAGCGTACCATAACCATTATCAATTGAGAAATGAACAGGTGTAGGAGTTTCGCAATTCCTCACCGTTGCATCAATTGACAATTTGGTAGTTGAATCCATTAGTCGTTTCTGTTTCAGATCGACTAATAGACCAAATTTTGACAAAAAAATAGCACCAATAATTGGTCGACACACAGATGCTATTTTAAAAGCATGTGTGAAGTCACGTTTAAGACCAAGATCCACTTTGATCAACCGCGTACCATAAGTACGAATGGTAGATCCATTGGCTGCTGTTAGGGTTAGATCATGAGAAAAACTATTGCTATGTATATTAAAATATTTTACGGGTATAGCTGATATGTCAGCCCCCGTATCTATTAGAAATGTAAGTTTGTTTATACTGTCGCGAATAAAGAGTCGGGACGTGCGACAGTTAAAAATTGTCCCTTACTCGACCCTGTGCGCTCCTATTGGTTTTTTGGATTATCATTATTCTTTTGTTGTGCGATAATATCCATCTCCGCCTGTTTTGCTGCATAAAAACTACAAGGCGGAATGCATTTCCAAGCCCTCACACCATACTTGTTGTGTGGCGTACACCAGTCTTGTCTATACTTCCGCCTTTTATTGTTCTGCTGGTTATAACCGCCGGAATTGCGCGAAGAACTGCGCGACCTGCCCCTATTCTGCAAAAAACTATTTAAGCGGGCTTCTATTTTATCGAGCCTAGTCTCGATTGTTTTTAAAGAATGCTGTTGGTTGCGCTTATAAGACTGGTTTGAGCTTGCGCTAGTTTTGGACGTGCTTGGAAAGCTATAATTGTCATTATGCGATGAAGATGGCCTAGCCATCGATGATATTTTGGGATACCCTTGCATCGCTTGGTGGATTTTATCCGCAGTCTTTTCCATGTTGTCTAAAAGTTCATTTTCCGGTTGCGCCGCTAACGCTACTCTAAGCACTTCCGGAAGGCGACGTATCCATAAAGTTTTTATTATTTTGTCGCTGAACTGATTATTTGCTAAGTTTGTAATTTGGCAAAGCAACTCCGATGGCCACCTATCCCCTATATCAACTCCAGATAAAAGTGACTCCAGTTGGCTCTCACTTGACGGCGTGAGTCGTTCTAACAATTTATTTTTAATGGCCTCGTAGACATTACTTTCTGGCGGGTTTTGTAACAGATCTGAAATCTGTTCCGATACTTCGGGTGATAGAGATCCCAAAACAAGTGCACACTTTGCTTTTTCGCTGGTTATTTTGTTCAACGTGAATTGCCATTCTACAGTGCTGAACCAATTCTTTGGACTACCCTACCAAAACGGCTGCAGCTTCAACTGACTCATAACTGGCATGACCTCTTGGGTGTCCATTTTACTGTCGCTGTCTTCGTTACCCATTTTAATCAGTTGTATTTTCCTCCGGTCCGTTTAACAGGCAAATTAAAATATTTTTTAAATGCTCAGCGAAAACACTAATAGCACAGGAAAATTCTACCCCAATATTTCAAAAGCAATCGAATGTATAGAAAATCGATTTAAAATACAAATGAACTGACACAAGAATATTCAAAAAAATGTTCACTTGAAATTTAGTGAAAAAAAATTTTAGTGCGCGCCAAAAAAATAGTGGTGATAAATTCACAAAGCAAGTATCTTAAATCTAATATGTTAGTTTTTAAGAGGAGTTTAGTTTTTGAGAAAAACTTTTATATAATATATAATTTTGTTAGTGTTTAAAAATAATTATGTTTAACAAAAATAACACTCATCTCAATTGTCCATTTGTTTCGCCTTTTAATTCATACGGTTTTTGTTTGCTTACGGCTACTGTTGCTGTTGTATGTGCTGCTGTTGTATATGCTGCTGCTGTTGTATATGCTGCTGCTGTCGTAAATTCTGGTGCCACGAAATTATTTTACGAATTGGTCTTCTTCAATTGACCAGGTCTTTATGTAGATTACTGGGATGTATGGTTCGCACCGTTTTGTGTTGAGAAAAAAATGAAATGTGGAAAACACAAAATTTTTGAATTTTAGAATAATTCTATATAAATTCCAACGTATGTGTGCGGTACGTACCTTGTTCTTGGCACAATCTATTGATTGCACCAAGATTCCAATTATTAAATCCAAACTGTTTTTTTTTTATTGTTGACGGTCAAAAAAATCATTCGAGAAGAAAAAAAACCTCGTGTCCTATAAATGATCCGCGGTTGCGGATGAACCCTAAACAGGGTTGACGGGAGTCACCAATTGTCGTGTATAATGCAACACTTGTTTAATTTTTTAATTCACTTTTCTTTAATTATTTATAATTATTAATTAAAGTTACACTTAATTAATTTTTCATAAAATGGTTGTTCACCGACACTATATATAATTAATATTTTTATTTTTGATCTCGTCCGATCAAAAGAATATCAAGTACCGTAGTGAGAAATACTTGTGTGTGTGTGGTTCATTTATATTTTTACTACCAGAAAAAACTAGATTTGTAATCGCACAAAATCTAAGCGATTCGAC
Source organism: Tipula lateralis (assembly GCA_963932295.1). NCBI lineage: Eukaryota > Metazoa > Arthropoda > Insecta > Diptera > Tipulidae > Tipula > Tipula lateralis. The sequence goes on from CAWVQQ010000235.1 coordinate 79,078, forward strand.
AGGGATAACAATATAAGTGCACCGCGCATGACAACATAGACCTATACAAAGCTATGGGCCATCATGGCGATATCAACTTAAACAAAATATTTATAGCAAAATTAATTTAGCCCATACGCAAACCAATAGTAAAATGAAAATGGTGTGTAAAGCGTATAATCGTCACGATAAATTAGAAAAGTGACTTGGCTAATATAATGTTTAATTATTCTACATCCAGTGGAGTAGTAAGAAGACGATGATTATTATTAAATAAGCGACAGCGCGATTCAAATATAATTGTTTAATTTAATTAATAAATCAATCAGATCAATTTGAATCGACCGCTACAACTTTACCTTCATTTTAAAAAATTTAAAAATAAAAAAAAATGAATTGTGGTGACCAAACACACGCTTTGAATGTAATGGTTGCTAAATTATATTTTTTTTCGTGTTATTTTGAACCAAATATTTAATTTTAAGGTTAATTTAATGTCATTTGGGGTAAAATTCTCCATTTAACCGACATTTTGAACAATTTCAATATGAACCAATTGAGTAAAGGTGATAAAACACAGTTCGGAAGAATTTTGGTATTAATTGTTCAAAATTAGCAAAAATTACTACCAAAGCGTGAAAGCGTGTGTTTTATCACCAAAACTCAATTTTTTTATATTCCAATTGTTCAAATTTGGGTAAAATGGACAATATTATCCTTTGCAACATAAAAATGAACGTAAAATTTACATGTTTTGTTCGAAAAAACGGTAAAATAGACAAGTTTTTATAAACTTGTCTATTTCCCGCTATTTCGAATTATAATTTTTTAATTTTTACGTGCATTTTTTTTTTTTTTTAAATCGGTTTGAATCCGATTCGAGGCAGGATGCAAAATGGGTTTTTCACCTTCGATCGTTTGGGCGGTGCGATCGGTGGTGAAAAATAAACAAAATCTTGATCATCTGTCGTGTTAAGAATCCTTGGGCCGACCCATCTTCCATGTCAGTACTATAGGTCTGACATGGAGCTTTGCAATGCGCAGATGGCTCTACGGAAAGACTTGGACCTATAGCCGTATAGAGTGGTATCACAACGGATCAAATTTGGTATAAGTGTGCGATAGCAGCCACATCAACTTTTTACGTGCATTTTCATAATGCGTGGGGTAAAATTGTGCATTTTACCCACATTTTGGACAATTTAAATATATAAAAATTGAATTGTGGTGACAAAACACACACTTTGGTAGTAGTTTGTGATTATTTATATTTTTTTTGTGTTACTTTGAACCAAAAATTAAATTTTTTAGTGCAATTTTTTGTCATTTTGGGTGAAATTCTCCATTTAACCGACATTTTGAACAATTTCAATATGCAACAATTGAGTTGTGGTTATGAAACACACTTCGGTAGAATTTTGGTATTAATTGTTCAAAATGAGGTTAAAATGGACAAATAATGAATAAAAATACAACAAAAAAAAAATAATTAGCAAAAATTACGACCAAAGCGTCACCACAACTCAATTTTTTTATATTTCAATTGTCCAAAATGTGGGTAAAATGGAACATTCAATCCCGCGAAACAAAAATGCACGTTAAAATTTAATATCTTGTTCGACATAACGGTAAAACTGACAAGTTTAATGTAAACTTGTCTATTTACCGTTATTTCGAACCAAATTTAAAATTTTACGTGCATTTTTATATTGCGTGGGGGTTAAGTTATGCATTTTACCCACATTTTGAACTATTTAAATATCAAAAAATTGAGTTGTGATGACACAACACACGCTTCAGTATTAGTTTTTGCTACTTAATATTTTTTAAGTGTCTTTGTTCAAAATTTGTCCATTTAAACGTCATTTTGAACGACATGTACCAAAATCTTAACAAAATAATGGGTAAATGGAGAATAACACCCAAAATGACATAAAATTGCACCTTAAAGTTAAATATTCTAATCGAAATAACGGTAAATAAACAAGTTGACACAAAACTTGTCGTTATAACGGTTATTTTGAACCAAATATTTAATTTTAAAGTGCAATTTAAGGTCATTTGGGCTGATATTCTTCATTAAACCGAAATTGTGAACAATTTTCAAATGAAATAATCGAGTTGTGGTGATAAAATTAACTTAAGTAGAGTTTTGGTATTAATTGTAAAAAATGACGTTCAAATGGACAAATAAAATACAAAAATTATATCAATTAGCAAAAATTACTACCAAAGCGTGTGTTTTATCACCACAAATCTATTTTTTTTATAATTGAATTGTCCAAAATTTGCGTTTAATGGACAATATAACCCCACGCAATATAACAATGCACTGTAAAATAGCCAAGTTTTGTTTTTTTTTTGGTCTATTTACCGTTATTTCGGAATTTTTTTTAAAGTTTTACGTGCATTTTCTTATTGGGGTTAAATTTTTCATTTTACCCACATTTTGGACAATTAAAATATAGAAAAATTGAATTGTGGTGACAAAACACACGCTTTGGTAGTAGCTTATGCTTATTTTTATTTTTTTGTGTTATTTCAAACCAAATATTTAATTTTTAAGTTCAATTGAAGGTCGTTGTGGGTGAAATTTCTCTGTAAACCGACATTTCGAACAATTTCAATATAAATTAATTGATTTGTGGTGATAAAACACACTTTGGTAGAATTTTGGTTTTAATTGTTCAAAATGACGTTCAAATGGACCAAATAGGAATAAAAACACAAAAAAATATAAATTAGCAAAAATAACTACCAAAGCGTGTTTTTTATCACCAGAACTCAATTGTTTGATATTAAAATTGTCCAAAATGTGAGTAGAATGGACCATTGAACCCTACGCAACATAAAAATGCACGTAAAAATTAAATATTTTGTTCAAAATAACGGAAAAACAGACAAGTTTTTTGTTCACTTGTCTATATATCGTTATTTCGAACCAAATTTTAAATATTAAAGTTAAATTGAGTTAAGTTAAATTTTTAAATTGAGTTTAGTTAAATTGTGCATTTTACCCACATTTTGAACAATTCAAATATTAAAAAATTGAATTGTGCTTACAAAACACACGCTTTGAAATGGACAAATAATGAATAAAAACACAAAAAAAAATAAAGTTAGCAAAAATTACTACCAAAGCGTGTGTTTTATCACCACAACTAAATTTTTTTATATTTTAATTGTCCAAAATGTGGGTTTATTGGACCACTTACCCCACGCAACATAAAAATACGCGTAAAAATTAAATATATTGTTCGAGAAAACGGTGAAACAGACAAGTTTTGTGTAAACTTGTCTATTTACCGTTATTTCGAACAAAAATTCATATTTATACGTGCATTTTTTTATTGAGTGGGGTTAAATTGTGCATTTTACCCACATTTTGAACAATATAAATATTAAAAAATTAAATTGTGGTTATAAAACACACGGTTTGGTAGTTTTTTTGCATATTAATATTTTTTTTGTGTTATTTTTAACCAAATATTTTATTTTTTATTGCAATATAATGTCATTTGGGCTAAAATGCTCCATTGAATCGATCTTTTGAACAATTTTAATGTAAAACAATTGAGTTGTGGTGATAAAACACACTTGATTCAAATATTGAAAAAAAACACAAAAAACCAATTTTAAAATAAGCAAGAAACACTACCAAAGCGTGTGTTTTATCACCACAACTAATTTTTTTTCATATTTCAATTGTTCAAAATGTGGATAAAATGCACAACTTTACCCAACGCAACATAGAAATGCACGTAAAATTTTAATTTTTTGTTCGAAATAACGGTAAAACAGACAAGTTTTGTTTAAACTTGTCTATTTACCGTTATTTCGAACAAAATAACAAATTTTACGTGCATTTTGATATTGCGTGGGGCTCAATTGTGCATTTTACCCACACTTTGAACAATTGAAATATAGAAAAATAGAATTGTGCTGACAAAACACACGCTTTGGTAGTAATTTTTGCTTAATAATATTTATTTATTGTGTTATTTTGAACCAAATATTTAATTTTTAAGTGCAATTTTATGTCATTTGGGGATTAATTTTCCATTTAACCGACATTTGGAACAGTTTGAATATGAAACAATTGAGTTGTGGTGATAAATTGCTTTTTGGTAGAATTTTGGTATTAGTTGTTCAAAATAACGTTCAAATGGACAAATAATGAATAATTACACAAAAAAAATATAAATTAGCAAAAATTACTACCAAAGCGTGAGTTTTATCACCACAATTGAATTTTTTTATATTTCAATTGTTAAAATGTGTGAAAAATTGACCATTTATCCCGCGCAACATATAAATTTACGTTTAAATTTAATATTTTGTTCGAAACAACGGTAAAACAGACAATGTTTGTGTACATTTGTCTATTAACCGTTATTTCGAACCAAATTTTAAATTTTAACGTGCATTTTTATATTGCGTGTTAACAAATTAACCTGTGCATTTTACCCACATTTTGAACAATTAAAATATCAAAAAATTAAGTTGTGGTGACAAAACACACGCTTTGGTAGTAATTGTTGCTAATTGATATTTTTTTGTGTTTTAGTTCATTATTTGTCCATTTGAACGTAATTTTGAATGATTTGTACCAAAACCTTAACAAAATAATGGGTAATTGGAGAATTTTACCCCAAATGACATAAAATTGCACCTTAAAATTAAATATTTTAATTGAAATAACGGAAGATAGACAAGTTGACAGAAATTTATCCTTATTTCGATTGAAAAATTTAATTTTTAGGTGCAATTTTATGCTTTTTCGGATAAAATTCTTCATTTACCCATTATCTTGTAAAGATTTTGGTACATGACATTCAAAATAACGTTTAAATGGACAAATAATGAACAAAAACACAAAAAAATATTAATTTGCCAAAACTTCGTGTGTTTTTTCACCACGAACATAATATTAAATTTTTACGTGCATTTTAATGTTGCGCGGGGTTAAATGGTCCATTTCACCCACATTTTGGAAAATTGAAACAATAAATTATTGAGTTGTGGTTATTATACACACGCTGCGGTAGAAATTTTTCCGAATTTATATTTTTTTTGTGTTATTATTCATTATATTTGTCCATTTGAACGTCATTTTGAACAATTAATACCAAAATTCTACCAAAGTGTGATTTACCATCACAACTCGATTGTTTCATTTGAAATATGTTCAAAATTTCGGTTTAATGAAGAAAAACAGCCCAAATGACATTAAATTGCACTTAAAAATTAATCATTTGGTTCAAAATAACACAAAAAAAAATATTAAGAAGCAAAAAATACTATCAAAGTGTGTGTTTTGTCACCGCAATTCAATTTTTAATATTTAAATTGTTCAAATGTGGTATTAACGCACAATTCAACCCCACGCAATATAAAAATGCACATTAAAATTTAAAATTTGGTTCGAAATAACGGTAAATAGACAAGTTTAAACAAAACGTGCCTGTTTTACCGTTATTTCGAACAAAATATTAAATTTTTACGTGCATTTTTAAGTTGCGTGGGGTAATATGGTCTATTTTACCCAAATTTCGAACAATTGGAATATACCAAAATAGAGTTGCGGTGATAAAACACACGGATTGGTAGTAATTTTTGCTAATTTATATTTTTTTTGTATTTTTTATCATTATTAGTTCATTTGAACGTCATTTTGAACAATAAATACCAAAATTCTACCAAAGTTTATTTAAGCACCACAACTCAATTGTTTCATATTACAATTGTTCAAAATGCTGGTTTGAAGGAGAATTTCACCCCAAATTACAATTAATTGCACTAAAAAATAAAATATTTGGTGTAATGTTAGGATTTTTATGGAAGAAAATACGCTTAAGAATCTCCCTACAGAGGTTTCTAGGCGGTATGTTTTGTAGCCAGCTTTAGCTCAGGGTATGGCGTTGGGTTTGCAGAAACATAAAGGAAGCTTGAATAAATCGCCAAAGGCAACTTTCCGAACCATTAAACATTTTGTGTCTCAATCACCATTTACTTTCTTCTAGCACTTAATTAATTTAGGCATCATATAAACAAAATAAAGAGAAAAAATAACAAACATGTCGAACGAGTTAAGAAAGACCGATAAATAGATATAATAATAAAAGTGAATAATAATAATACAAAAAAAATGTTATTTATATTATTAACAATATATTTCAATTTTATATTTAATAAGAAACTTTTAAAATTTTATCAGGATTAATTAATTCAAGGAATAACAAAAATTCAAGAAATAACAAGAAAACTTAATAAGTCTAAGTTCCATTAAAGATTGAGACATTATATCATCAACATTAGCGTTGATAAAATTTATATTATATATATATATATATATATATTTTTATATAGTATAAAGGACTTACCCTAGGTCACGACGAAAGCGCTTTCTGCATGCCTGGTACCTATCAAAAAATACGTAACACTGCGGTCTCAATTCTAACATTAACCAAACTTATTCACAAATTGGGTTTCTTTATCACTTAAGAAATAGAATAATGGTAATAATGCCTTTAATTAACACCAAGTAATAAAAAAAAAGAAACTTAATAATAATAAAAATAAATATAAAGAAAACTTAAAGCAATTAACAGAAAAAAAATTTAAGATTACAAAAAAAAATCAACGTGTTCTTATCCGAAACACGTGCCAGATAAACTCGGCATTTAGATCCGTGACCATTTAAACTTTGCATCCAATTGTTACAGTTCTATATGATGAGGATTACTAACAATGCGCTCGATCGCATTCGCTCCAAACATAAGGAATCCGTACAATATAATTTTATAATTACAACGTAAAGGAGATAAAGTAAGAAAGAAAAGGCCACTTCTTTTATTGACTCACGCTGTATTAGCGCTATCCAAATATCAATTCTATATGGACAATAAAAAAAATTTTAAACACAATAAGAAATTTAGAAACTAAGAAAACTACAACACTATAATAGTACAGAAAATTTCCTACCATGTATGAACTGGTCAAATCGAAATGGTAATTCCGATATCTAACAACGACCTTTTCGTTGTGGTCAGATAATGTTCTCTGCTCATCTACACTTTCACAACACAGAACTAGAACATCACCATTTAGAAAATTATTTAATCAGATTACTGATCATGTTTGGTGGTCTTACGTTTAACGAATGACAAATTTCAAGCCAAAAAATCTGATTTCAATTTTTATCTGTAAATACATTACCGTATAAAAATTCGGGAATATTCCAGAAAAATAAACATCTACATCTGTACCTTAAATCATTAGTATTTTGTGCAAATAGACAAATGCAATGGGAAGAGAAAATGAATATGTGCGTAATTAACAATAAAGAATTGGTACATTTTACGCAGCATCCGATTGTTTGCAACATTTAAACAACCAGTAGATAGAACACTCGATGTAACTATTGTCATATAGCATGATATACTACCGACTTGCAGCATGTCGGTTAAAATAAATTATTTTCTTGTGACGATAAGAATTCGTCGTATCGTTACAATCGTGGGGCAGTCTCACACCCGAGATGAGTCTCATTAAAGCCAGGCAAAATCATGTTTTAACATCTTTCATGTCATAAACTCCTAAACTTTAACCATTCATATCTTCGACCTCAATCGCCACCTTCCCAACTAATTATCATCGGTACAATTAGTAATACTGGAAACGATAACATAAGAACGAAGATTTTGAAGTTTATCCCAATATTGTTGTACGCGTGGTTTCTGTTTAAGGGTGACGTATCTTTTGGTATTTTCGGAACGATTCTTAAACAAGGTGGGCTCAACAACTATCGAACCACATCTAAAACCACTGGTTTGCGTAGCGATTGATTTCGTTTCATTCACATTTGGAGTAGTATGTAGGAGTCGTGTATAGTTTGGAATATCGTAGGAGTTGGATGGAACGGAGGAAAATTGATTATAGCTATATTTATTTACGAAAATTTTTGGACGAAAGGAAGTATCGACATCTATCGATTTCGATTCGCAGGGGTTTGTTGAAGTAGGTATTCGTCGTTGCGCGTACTCTTGTCTTCCTGGGGCTTGCCTATGATCTTCGGGATACTCAAATTCCCAGCATTCATCTGGTCCCGAGAAGCGTTTCCCGAACAGGTTAAACATTCGGTTACAGTAACTCCTTTGTTTCCACACTTGAAACAAAAACGTTAACGTGGTAATTTGCAATTTTGAAAAGTGTGACCAATGTCATCACAATTAAAGCAAATTGCCATTACTGTTTTATTTAAGTCCGCGGTTCGCGACGTAGAAGGGCGAGAATGATACGACTGCGCTGTTAAATGTGCTATGTTTTCATTTTGATCATGGAATAACTTGGAGTTATTATCTACGATGGGCGATGATGAATGGGTTTCCGATGTATTAAAAGAACTATCCGAAGATTGAAGTTCATGTATATACTTCTTAGTCGGAACTAAAGTATCGAGGTTGATGCCTAATCTTGCCCATGTGGTTTCCCAAGCAGTTGCACTTTTGATTAAATCTTGAACATGTTCAAAATGCTTATCCGTTTGATTCGTTTGCAAAGCGGGGTTCGTTTACAATGTTCAATCTTAAAACATCAATTAAGTCCTCTTCGGCATATGATTTGCGACATTGTAAGGTTAATCCCCAAACGTCATTATAAAAATTAAGAAACGATTCTTTAGAGTGTTGTTTCCTTGTTTCAACTTAGCGACGAAGTTCAAATTCTGATCTACGGTCTTTAAACCTCTCAATCAGATCGTCCTTAAATTTAGGCCAAGTAGAGTAAGGATTAGAACGTCGATAAATCCAATAATATCGTAAGGCATTACCTTTTAAAACGAAACATATCTCCGTGAAGAGTTATTCTTTAGATAAATTCAAGGATTTGGATAATGTTTTGAGTTGAAATACAAATAAATCAATAGGGACTGCGTTTGCAGAACCGTCATAAGAAATACCTGATCTAGCTAAGGTACGAGTATTAGACATATATTTGCGGACGGGGTTTGATTGAATTGCTTTTGCAGATTCCACCCCGGCTAAATTACGATTAACATTGGCACAGTTGGGAGACTGATTTTGTGACTCGTGTTCAGCGTTTGAACGAATGGGCGTACTATTAACATCGTCATAGAGTGTTGGTTTCCGGGCTGTATCAGAATAAACAAATATAGGTAATTCAGTATCGTCTTTCGATTCTGAAAGTTCCTCCGGGTTTTGTACTTCCATTTCTTTAATTTCATCTAACGTTTTATCCAGGCTAGTATTATCTTCTATAATAGCTTGAATTTTTAAAAGAAGTTTACGGCTAGTCTCCAAAAGTTCCGTCGCTTGCTGACAATATGTGGGGGATAATTGCGCTCTATTCAATCGATCGATTAAATGAATAAGTCGCGTCTCCAGTTGACGTAAAACTTGAGGATCTAACTCCTGAGCAGGATTAAAATTTTTGAGTCTTCCTTTCAATTAAGATAATTTATGTGAACATTTTTTTATTTCATGTGCCGGTTTTTTCCGAGCAGCAAGATGCATTTTGTATGGACGTAAAGATGGCATATCATTTTCCAATTGCAAAGCGTTTTCGAGTTAGGTCGTGATATCGGTCGGATTTCCTATGATATAACGAACTCTAACCTCTACTTCTAATTCATCTGGATATAATAAATTAAGATCCATCTTAACAGATGAAAATTAATAATAATTGAGATATGTATAAAAAAAAAATCTTAACTTAACCAAAAATAATATAAGAAGATTTCAACAATTCAAAAATAGAAAAAAAAAATAGATATAGATCGAAATTTAATAGTGAATAATTATACTAATAATAATATTTTAATATTTGTGTAAATATAATAAGGGTTAGGTGAATGAGACACAACCTGTTTAAATGCACTGGGTAGGCCTTTACTACTAAAAGTACTGTGTATAAAACGAAAAATGGAAAAAAGAATTATTTAATGAATGATACTCATTTTTATAAGACGTCACAGAATATTCTGGGTCTAAAAAAAAAGTACCACTGTTGAATATACATATTCCGATATTCTCAAATATATTAAATACGAATAAGGGAATGTACGTTCAGCAATGAAAATAAAGGAAAGAAATTATGTATTGTTGCTCTTCCCTTGATTGTCGAGAGCATAACCCTATCGATACTTAAAGTAGAGGGATACCTCGTCAATCAAAAAAAAACATGAATAAATAATTCACATGACATTAAAGAAATCTAATCTACAGTTTAACTGGTAAATAACCATAATGAAATTGATTTAACGGACCAAGAAATTTTAATGAAATCTGAAAATTTATTTTATTGAACCTATAATCGAGGTTTAGGCGCCACTGTAGCGTTTGGATTTTTATGGAAGACAAAACGCTAAAGAATCTCCCTACAGAGGTTTCTAGGCGGTATGTTTTGTAGCCAGCTTTAGCTCAGGGTATGGCGTGGGGTTTGCAGAAACATATAGGAAGCTTAAATAAACTGCCAAAGGCAACTATCCGAACCATTAAACATTTTGTGTCTCAATCACCATTTACTTTCTTCTAGCACTTAATTAATTTAGGCATCATATAAACAAAATAAATAAAAAAAATAACAAACATGTCGAACGAATTAAGAAAGACCGATAAATAGATATAATAATAATAGTAAATAATAATAATACAAAAAAAAATGTTATTTATATTATTAACAATATATTTCAATTTTATATTTAATAAGAAACTTTTAAAATTTTATCAGGATTAATTAATTCAAGGAATAACAAAAATTCAAGAAATAACAAAAAAACTGAATAAGTCTAAGTTCCATTAAAGATTGAGACATTATATCATCAACATTAGCGTTGATAAAATTTATATTATATATATATATATTTTTATATAGTATAAAGGCCTTACCCTAGGTCACGACGAAAGCACTTTCTGCATGCCTGGTACTCATCAAAAAATACGTAACACTGCGGTCTCAATTCTTACATTAACCAAACTTATTCACAAATTGGTTTTCTTTTTCACTTAAGAAATAGAATAATGGTAATAATGCCTTTAATTAACACCAAGTAATAAAAAAAAAAGAAACTAAATAATAATAAAAATAAATATAAAGACAACTTAAAGCAATTAACAAAAAAAAACTTAAGATTACAAAAAAAAAATCAACGTGTTCTTATCCGAAACACATGCCAGATAAACTCGGCATTTAGATCCGTGACCATTTAAACTTTGCATCCAATTGTTACGGTTCTATATGATGAGGATTACTAACAATGCGCTCGATCGCATTCGCTCCAAACATAAGGAATCCGTACAATATAATGTTATATTTACAACGTAAATATAACATTATATCTAAAGAAAGAAAAGGCCGCTTCTTTTATTGACTCACGCTGTATTAGCGCTATCCAAATATCAATTCTATATGGACAATAAAAGAAATTATAAACACAATTAGAAATTTAGAAACTAAGAAAACTACAACACTAAAATAGTACAGAAAATTTCCTACCATGTATGAACTGGTCAAATCGAAATGGTAATTCCGATATCTAACAACAACCTTTTCGTTGTGGTCAGATAATGTTCTCTGCTCATCTACACTTTCACAACACAGAACTAGAACATCACCATTTAGAAAATTATTTAATCAGATTACTGATCATGTTTGGTGGTCTTACGTTTAACGAATGACAAATTTCAACCCAAAAAATCTGATTTCAATTTTTATCTGTAAATACAGTACCGTATAAAAATTCGGGAATATTCCAGAAAAATAAACATCTACATCTGTACCTTAAATCATTAGTATTTTGTGCAAATAGACAAATGCAATGGGAAGGGAAAATGAATATGTGCGTAATTAACAATAAAGAAATGGTACATTTTACACAGCATCCGATTGTTTGCAACATTAAAGCATGATATACTACCGACTTGCAGCATGTCGGTTAAAATAAATTTTTTTCTTGTGACGATAAAAATTCGTCGTATCGTTACATTAGTCCAAAATAACGGTAAAACGACAAGTTTTGTGTCAACTGGTCCATTTACCGTTATTTCGATTAAAATATTTAATTTTTAGGTCCATTTCGGTGTCATTTGGGGTAAAATTCTCCATTGACCCATTATTTTGGTTAGATTTTTGTACATATCGTTCAAAATGACGTTCAAATGGACAAATAACGAACAAAAACACAAAAAATATTAATTAGCAAAAAATTACTACTAAAGCGTTTTTTTTGTCACCACAACTCAAATTTTTGAAATTTCAATTATTAAAAATGTGGGTAAAATGCACAAGTTCACCCCACGCAATATAAAAATGCACGTAAAAGTTAAAAATTTGGTTCGAAATAACGGTTAACAGACAAGTCTACTCAATACTTGTCTGTTTTACCGTGATTTCGAACATAATAATTCATTTTTAAGTTAATTTTTATGTTGCGCGGGGTAAATGGTCCATTTCATTCACGTTTTGGACAATTGAAATATAAAAAATTGAGTTGAGGTGATAAAACACATGCTTCTGTAGTAATTTTTGCTAATTTATATTTTTTTTGTGTTTAATGAATTATTTGTCCATTTGAACGTCATTTGGAACAATTAATACCAAAATATTACCAAAGTGTGTTTTATCACCAAAACTCATTGGTTTCAATTTAAAATTGTTCAAAATGTCGGTCAAATGGAGAATTTTAGCCCAAATGACATTTAATTGCACTTAAAAATTAAATATTTGGTACAAAATAACACAAAAAATAAATATTAATTAGCAAAGTTACTATCAAAGCGTGTGTTTTGTCACCACGATTCAATTTATTTTTATTGAAATAGTTCAAAATTTGGGTTAAATGCACAATTTAGCCTCAAGCAATATACAAAAGCAGGAAAAATTTAAAATTTGGTTCGAAAAAACGGTAAATAGACAAAACTTTTCGGTTTTACCATTATTTTGACCAAAATATTAAATTTTTAATGTTGCGCGGGGTTTAATGGTCCTATTTACCCACATTTTGAACAAATGAAATAAAAAAAAATTGAGTTGTGATGATAAAACACACGCTTTGGTTGTAATTATTGCTAATTTATATTTTTTTTGTGTTTTTATTCCTTATTTGTCCATTTGAACGTCATTATGAACACTTAATACCAAAATTCTACCAAAGTGTGATTTATCACCACATCTCAATTGTTTTATATTGAAATTGTTTAAAATGTTGGTTAAATAGAGAATTTTAACCCACATGACATTAAATTGCACTTTAAAAAGAAATATTTGGTTCAAAATAACACAAAAAAAATATTAATTAGCAATAATTACTACCTAATCGTGTGTTTTGTCACCACAATTCAATATATTTACATTAAAATGGTTCAAAATTTGGGAAAAATGCACAACTAAAACCCATGCAATATGTAAAGGCACGTAAAAATTTAAAATTTGTTTCAAAATAACGATAAATAGACAAGTTAACACACATTTGGTCTATTTTACCGTTAATTCGAATAAAATAAAAAATTTTTACGTGCATTTCTAAGTTGCGCGGGGTAAATGGCCCATTGTACCCACATTTCGGATAATTGAAATATAAAACATTTGAGTTCTGGTGATAAAACACACGCTTTGGTAGTCATTTCTGCTTTTTGTAATTTTTTTGTGTTTTTATTCATTATTTGTCCATTTCAACGTTCTTTTGAACAATTATTACCAAAATTCTACCAAAATGTCTTTGATCACCACAACTCAATTGTTTCATATTCAAATTGTTCAAAATATCGGTTAAATGGAGAATTGCACCCCAAATGACATTAAATTGCACTTAAAAATTAAATATTTGGTTCAAAACAACACAAAAACAAATATTTTTAAGGAAAACTTACTACCAAAGCGTGTGTTTTGTCACAACAATTCCATCCTTATATATTTTAATGGTTTTTATTGTTGGTAAAATGGACAATTTAACCCCATCCAATATTAAAATGCAAAAAAAATTTAAAATTTGGTTCTAAATAACGAAAAATAGACAAGTTTTCACTAAACTTGTCTGTTTTACCTTTATTTCGAAAAAAATAATTAATTTTTACGTGCATTTTTATGTTGCGTGGGGTAAATGGTCCATTCAACCTACATTTTGGACAATTGAAATATAAAAAAATTGAGTTGTGGTGTTAAAACACACGCTTTGGTAGTATTTTTTGCTAATTTATATTTTTTTAGTGTTTCTTTTCATTATTTGTCCATTTGAACCTCATTTTGAACAATTAATACCAAAATTCTACCAAAGTTATTTTATAACAACAACTCAATTGTTTCCTATTTAAATTGATCAAAATGTCGGTTAAATGGAGAATTTCACCCCAAATGACATTGAATTGAACTTAAAAATTAAATATTTGGTTCAAAATAATGGTAAAAACGACAAGTTTTGTGTCAACTTGTCTATTTACCGTTATTTCGATTAATATATTTTATTTTAAGGTGCAATTTTAAGTCATTTGGGGTGAAATTCTCCATTTATTTATTATTTTGTTAAGATTTTGGTACATATCGTTCAACATGACGTTCAAATGGACAAATAATGAAGAAAAACACAAGAAAATATTAATTAGCAAAAATACTACAAAAGCGAGTGTTTTGTAACCTTAATTCTATTTTGTGATATTTAAATTGTTCAAAATGTGGGCAAAATGAACAATTTAACCCAACGCAATATCAAATTGAACGTAAAAATTTTAAATTTGGTTCATAATTACTGTCAATAGACAAATTTACTCAAAACCGGTCTATTTTACCGTTTTTTCGGACAAAATATTAAATTTATACGTACATTTTTAAGTGACGCGGGGTTTAATTTGCCATTTTACCTAAATTTGGGACAATCACAATATAATAAAATTGAATTGTGGAGTAAAAACACACGCTTTGGTAGTAGTTTTTGCTTATTTTTATTTTTTTTTTGTGTTATTTTGAACCAAATATTTAATTTGTAAGTGCAATTTAATGTCATTTGGGCTGAAGTTTTCCATTTAACCGACATTTTGAATAATTCAAATATGAAACAATTGACTTGTGGTAATTTAACACACTTTGGTAGAATTTTGGTATTAATTGTTCAAAAATACGTTCAAATGGACAAATAATGAATAAAAACACAAAGAAAATATAAATTTAGAAAAAAGTACTACCAAAGCATGTGTTGTATCACCACAACTCAATTTTTTTATATTTAAAGTGTCCAAAATGTGGGTAAAATGGTTCATAAAACCCCGCGAAACATGAAAATGCAAGTAAAAATTTAATATTTCTTTCGAAATAACGGTAAAACAGATAGGTTTTGTGTAAACTTGTGTATTTACCGTTATTTCGAACCAAATTTTAAATTTTTGCGTGCATTTTTATAATGCGTGGGGTTAAATTGTGCATTTAACCCACATTTTGAACAATTATTATATCAAGAAATTGTGTTGTTGTGACAAAAAACATGCTTTGGTAGTAATTTTTTCTAATTAATATTTTTATGTGATTTTGCTCATTATTTGTCCATTTAAACGTCATTTTGAACGACATGTACCAAAATCTTAACAAAATAATGGGTAAATGGAGAATTTCACCCCAAATGACATCAATATGCACCTAAAAATTAAATATTCTAATCGAAATATTGGTAAACTGACAAGTTGACACAAAACTTGTCGTTTTTATCGTTATTTCGAACCAATTATTTAATTTTTAAGTGCATTTAAGTGTCATTTGAGTTGAAATTCTCCATTTAACTGACATATCAAGCAATTTTAATATGAAACAATTGAGTTAAGGTGATAAAATTAACTTTGGTAGAATTTTGGTATAAATTGTTCAAAATGACGTTCAAATGGACCAATAATGCAATAAACACAAAAAAAAATATAAACTAGCAAAAATTACTACAGAAGCATGTGTTTTATCACCACAACTCAATGGTTTTATACTTAAATTGTCCAAACTGTGGATAAAATGGACCATTTATCAACGCGCAACATCAGAATGCACGTAAAATTTTACTATTTTGTTCAAAATAACGGTATATAGACAAGTTTTGTAAAAATTTGTCTATTAACCGTTAATTCGAAAGAAATATTTTAATTTTTACATGCATTTTTATATTGCGTCGGGTTAAGATGTGCATTTTACGTAAATTTTGAACAATTGAAATATAAAAAATTGAGTTGCAGAGACAAAACACCTGCTTTGGTAGTAATTTTTGCTAATTAATATTTTTTTGTGTTAATTTAAACTACAAATTTAATTTTTTAGGACAATTTAATGTCATTTGGGCTGAAATTTTCCATTTAACCGACATTTTGAACCATTTTAATATGAGCAATTGAGTTGTGGTGATAAAACCCACTTTGGTAGAATTTTGGTATTAATTGTTCAAAATGACGTTCAATTTGACAAATAGTGAATAGGAACATTAAAAAAATATAAATTAGCAAAATATACTAAAAAAGCGTGTGTTTTATTTTGAACCAAAGATTGAATTAACAAGTGTAATCTAATGTCATTTGGGGTTAAATTCTTCATGTAACCGACATTTTGAACAATAAAAATATAAAACTATTGAGTTGTGGTGATTATTAAACCTTTGGAAGAATTTTGGTATAAGTTGTTAACAATTACGATCAAATGAACAAATAATGAACAAAAACACAAACAAAATATAAATTAGCAAAAATTACTACCTATTAACTTATAACTATTAGCGTGTGTTTTATCACCACAAATCTATTTTTGTATTTTCCAACTGTTCAAAATTTAAGTAAAATGGACAATATAATTCCAAACAATATGAAAATGCGCGTAAAAATTTAACATTTTGTTCGAAATAACGTGAAACAGAAATTTTTTTTGTAAACTTGTCTATTTGCCGTTATTTCGAACCAAATTTTTATTTTAAACGTGCATTTTTATATCGCGTGGGGCAAAATTGTGCATTTAACCCACATTTCGAACAATTTTAATGTTAAAAAATTGAATTGTGGTAACAAAACACACGCTTTGCTAGTAATTTTTGCTCATTAATATTCTTTTTTGTGTTATTTTGAACCATATATTTCATTTTTAAGGGCTATTAAATGTCATTTGGCGTAAAATTCTAGATTTTACCGAAATCTTGAACAAATTCAATATGAAACAATTGAGTTGTGGTGATAAAACACACTTTGGTAGAATTTTGGTATTAATTGCTCAAAATGACGTTCAAATGGACCAATAATGAACAAAAACACAAAAAAAATATAAATAAGCAAAAATTACTACCAAAGCGTGTGTTTTATCACCACAACTCAATTTTTTTATATTACAATTGTCCAAAATGTGGACCATTTATCCCCGCGAAACATTAAATTGCACGAAAAAATTATTTTGTTCGAATTTTGTTGGAAATATTTTGTTCGAAATAACGGTTATTAAACAAGTTTTGTGTAAACTTGTGTATTAACTGTGAGTCTGAAAAAAATATAAAATTGTCACGTGCTTTTTTATATTGCGTGGGGTTAAATTGTACATTTACCCCACTTTTTGAACAATTTACATATAAAAATTGAATTGTGGTGACAAAACACACGATCAAGTTGTAATTTTTGCTTACTAATATTTTTTTGTGTGTTATTTTGAACCAACTATTTAATTGTTAAGTGCAATTTAATGTCATTTGGCCTGAAATTCTCCATTTAACTGACATTTTGAACAATTTCAATATGAAACAATTGAGTTGTGGTGATTAATCACACTTTGGTAGAATATTGGTATAAATTGTTCAAAATGACGTTCAAATGGACAAATAATGAATAAAAACACAAAAAAAAAATAATATTAATTAGCAAAAAATACTACCAAAGCGTGTGTTTTATCACCACAACTTTGTTTTTTATATTTCAATTGTTCGAAATGTGGGTAAATGGACCATTTAACTTCGCCCAACATAAAAATCATCGTAAGGTCTAAAATTTGGTTCGAAATACGGTAAAACAGACAAGTTTTGTGTAAACTTGTCTATTTACCGTTATTTCGAACCGAATTTTAAATTTTAACGTGCTTAAATACATTGCGTGGGGTTAAATTGTGCATTTTACCCAAATTTTGAGTAATTTTTATATAAGGAAAATGAATTGTGGTGACAGAACACACGCTATGGTAGTAATTTTTGCTTATTTAATTTATTTATTGTGTTATTTTCAATAAAATATAAAATTTTTCAGTGCAATTTAATGTCATTTGGGCTAAAATTCTCCATTTAACCGTCATTTTGAACAATTTGAATATGAAACAATTGAGTTGTGGTGATAAAACACACTTTGGTAAAATTTTGGTAATAATTGTTCAAAATGACGTTCAAATGGACAAATAATGAATAAAAACACAGACAAATATAAATTAGCAAAAATTGCTACTAAAGCGTGTTTTTAATCACCACAACCCTATTTTTTATATTTCAATTGTCCAAAATGTGGGTTAAATGGACCATTTAACCCCGCGCAACATAAAAATGCACGTAAAAACTTTATATATTGTTCGAAATAACATTAAAACTGATAAGATTAGTGTAAACTTGTCTATTTTACGTTATTTCGAACATAATTTTAAATTTTAACGTGCATTTTGATATTGCTTAGGGTTACATTGTTCATTTTACTCAAATTTTGAACAATTTTTATATCAAAAAATTGAATTTTGGTGACAAAACACACGCTTTGGTAGTAATTCTTGCTTATTAATATTTTTTAGGTTATTTTGAGCCAAATATTTCAAATTAGAAAAAATTACTACCAAAGCGTGTGTTTAATCACCACAACCCAATTTTTATATATTTCAATTGTCCAAAATATGGGTAAAATGGACAAATAAACCCCGCGCAACAAAACAATGCATGTAAAAATTTAATATTTTAATCGAAATAACGGTCAAGCAGACAAGTTTTTTGACAAAACACACGCTTTAGTAGAAGTTTTTGCTAAATTAATTTTTTTTTGTGTATTTGTTCATTATTTGTCCATTTGAACGTCATTTTGAACGACATGTACCAAAATCTTAACCAAATAATGGGTAAATGGAGAATTTCTTCCGAAATGACATTAAATCGCACCCTTATAATAAATATTCTAATCGAAATTACGGTAAATAAACAAGTTGCCACAAAACTTGTCGGTTTTACGATAATTTTGAATTAAATATTAAATTTTTTAATGCAGTCAAATGTCATTTGGGGTGAAATTCTCCATTTAACCGACATTTTGAACAAATTAAATATGAAACAATTGAGTTGTGGTGGTTTAATTATCTTTGGTAGAATTTTGGTATTAATTGTTCGAATTGACGTTCAAATGGACAATTAATGAATAAAAATACAAAAATTAAAAAAATTTGCAAAAATTACTACCAAAGCGTATGTTAAAACAACACAAATCTACTTTTGTGTATTCCAAGTGTTCAAGATTTGGGTAAAATGGACCATATAAACCCACGCAACATTAAAATTCATGTTCCGTTTTTATGTTTTGATCGAAATAACGGTAAAATAGACAAGTTTTGTATAAACTTGTCTATTTATCGTTATTTCGAAATAAATTTAAATTTTTAACGTGCATTTTTATATTGCGTAGGGTTTAAATTTGCATTTTATCCACATTTTGAACTATTTAAATAAAAAAAAATTGAATTGTGGTGACGAAACCCACGTTTTGCTAGTTAATTTTGCTTAGTAATATTTTTTTGTGATTTTGTTCATTATTTGTCCATATGAACGACATTTTGAACGCTATGTACCAAAATCTTAACAAGATAATGGGTGAATAGAAAATTTCACCCGAAATAACATAAAATTGCACCTTAAAATTAAATATTTTAATCGAAAAAACGTTAAATAGACAAGTTGACACCAAACTTGACGTTTTACCGTTATTTTGAACCAAATATTTAATTTGGAAGTGCAATCTTATGTCATTTGGGATGCAATTCTCCATTTAACCAACATTTTGAACAGTTTTAATATAAAACAATTGGGTTGTGGTGATAAAATTTACTTTGGTGGAATTTTTGTATTTATTGTTCAAAATGACGTTCAAATGGACAAATTATGAATAAAAATACAAAAAAAAAAATATAAATATCAAAAATTACTATAAATCTACTTTTGTTTACTCCAATTGTTCAAAATTTAGGGTAAAATGGACCATTTAACCCACGCAACATAAAACTTAACGTAAAAATTTAATATTTTCTTCAAAATTAACGGTAAAACAGACAAGTTTTGTTTGAACTTGTCTATTTACCGTTATTTCGAACCAAATTTTAATTTAAATTTTTACGTGCATTTTTCTTATGCGTGGGATAAAATTGTGCATTTAACCCACATTTTTACAATTTTTATATAAAAAAATTGAGTTGCGGTGACAAAACTCACGCTTTGGTAGTAATTATTACTTAATAATATTATTTTTTGAGTTATTTTGAGCCAAATATTCAATTTTTATATGCAATTTAATGTCATTTGGGCTGAAATTCTCCATTTTATCAACTTTTTGAACAATTTCCATATGAAACAATTGAGATGTGGTGATAAATCACAATTCTGGAGAATTTTGGTAGTTATTGTTCAAACTAACGTTCAAATGGACAACTTTTGAATAAAAAACAAACAAAATATAAACTAGCAATAATCACTACCGAAGCGTGTGTTTTATCACCAAAACCCAATTTTTTTATTTTAAAATTGTCCAAAATGAGAGTAAAATGGACTATTTAGCCCCGCGGACTTAATATTTTGTTAAATTTAATACTTTGTTCGAAATAACGGTATAACAGTCCAGTTTTGTATTAAATTGTCTATAAATCGTTATTTCGAACCAAATTTAAATTTTTAACGTGCATTTTTATATTGCGTGGGGTTTAAATTTGCATTTTATCCACATTTTGAACTATTTATACAAAAAACAATTGAATTTTGGTGACAAAACCCACGCTTTGCTAGTAATTTTTGCTTAGTAATATTTTTTTGTGTTTTTGTTCATTATTTGTTCATATGAACGACATTTTGAACGCAATGTACCAAAATCTGAACAAAATAATGGGTAAATGGAGAATTTCACCCGCAATGACATAAAATTGCACCTAAAAATAAAATATTTTAATCGAAAAAACGGTCAATAGACAAGTTGACACCAAACTTGACGTTTTACCGTTATTTTGAACCAAATATTTAATTTGGAAGTGCAATCTTATGTCATTTGGGATGAAATTCTCCATTTAACCGACATTTTGAACAGTTTAAATATTAAACAATTGGGTTGTGGTGATAGAATTTACTTTGGTGGAATTTTGGTATTAATTGTTCAAAATGACGTTCAAATGGACAAATAATGAATAAAAATAGAAAAAAAAAAATGAAAAAAAAGAAATTCCATGCAACATCAAAATGCACGTTTAATCTAAAATTTGGTTCGAAATAACGATAAACAGACAAATTAACACAAAGTTATTCTGTTTTACCGTTATTTCGAACAAACTATTAAATTTTAACGTGCATTTTTATGTTCCGCAAGTCAAATGGTCCATTTTTTCCACATTTTGGACAATTGAAATACAAAAAAATTAAGTTTAGGTGATAAAACACATGCTTTGGTAGTAATTTTTGCTAATTTATATTTTTTTGTATTTTTTTTCATTAGTTGCCCATATGAACGTTATTTTGAACAAGAAATACCAATATTTTACTTAAGTTAATTTGATCACCAAAACTCCAAAATTGTTTTATATTGAAATTGTTCAAAATATCGATTAAATGGAGAATTTCACCTTAAATGACATTAAATTGCGTTTAAAAATTAAATATTTTTTTCGAAATAACGGTTAAAAAGACACGTTTTGTGTCAACTTGTCTATTAACCGTTATTTCGATCAAAATACTTAATTTTTAGCCGCAATTTTATGTCATTTCAGGTGAAATTCTCCATTGACCCATAATTGTGTTAAGATTTTGGTACATGTCGTTCAAAATGACGTTTAAATGGACAACTTACGAAAAAAAACACAAAAAAAATATTAATTAGCAACAATAACTACCAAAGCGTGTGTTTTGTCACCTCAACCCAATTTTTTGATATTTAAATTGTTCATAATATGGGTAAAATGAACAATTTAACCCCACGCAATATAAAAATGCACGTAAAAATTTAAAATTTTGTTTGAAATATTTGTAAATAGACATGTTTAAACCAAACTTGTCTATTTTACCCTTATTTTGAACAAAATTTTAAATTTTTATGTGAATTTTTATGTTGTGTGGGGTTAAATGGTCTATTTTACCAGAATTTTGAACAATTGGATAATACAAAAATAGATTTGTGGTGATAAATCATACGCTTTTGCAGTAATTTTTGCTAATTTATATTTTTTTTGTATTTTAATTCATTATTTGTCCATATGAACGTCATTTAAACAAGACATACCAAAATTCTACCAAAGTAAGTTTTATCACCACAACTCAGTTGTTTCATTTTTAATTGTTCAAAATGTCGGTTTAATGGAGAATTTCACCCCAAATGACATTAAATTGCACTTAAAAATTAAATATTTGGTTCAATATAACAAAAAATGACAAGTTTTGTGTCAATTTGTCAAATTCCTGTTATTTTGATTCATATATTTAATTTTAAGATGCAATTCAATGTCATTTGGAGTGAAATTTTCCATTCACCCATTATTTTGTTGATATCAATTACTGCGTATGGGCGATTATCAGAAATATCAGACATAATTGTTGCTAAACAGGCTTATTTAAATTGTCGTCTAGAGTCAGAATAGTTCTTAATTCTATGATATTTTTTTGATTTAATGGTAAATTTATGGATTTCACAGGTAGTTTTTGGCAGTGTGTGTAGTTGGGATGGATATTTTTGATTCGTAGGATAAATTATTGAGATCGCGATGTTCCTGAATTGACCGTTGTCGATGTGACCGCGTTCCTCGTAATGTTTTGTTCCCGAGTCGCTATTTGCACCGGATGGAAATGACTCAATCTGTTCACATACGGTTGGCCTTTTGACACTTTTTGACAATTAGAACATTGTGGTTTAATTATTCCAGGTTTACCGCAGCCGTAGCAGAACAAATGATGTGGTACATGAGGACAGTCTTGATATCGATGTCCAATATCGCACCAGTTCCAACAGATTAGATACATTTGAGAAGAGTTTCCATCACATAGAGCTCTTCGAAAACTTGATTTTGTTGAACGTCGTTCACTGGGGTTTCCAGAGAATATACAGCTTTCTGATAATTAACTGGGAATTGTCGGTTGGTACGTGTCTATAATTTTTCATATTTTTGACAGATCATACGTAACTCTTCTACCGAAGAGAATGGTAAAGTTAATGTTACTTGTTGCAATTCCGGAACTATATTTTCTCTCATTATTTCAATTAATTCACGTTCAGTGAACGAATTTTCTTGGCGTCCATTTAGAGACTCCATTTCTAACAAATAGTCAGCAATAGGTTCTCGAAATCTTTGGTGTTTGACCTCAATTAATCTTCGGGTTTCACGTTCCAACTCAGTGCTGCTAAATCTCTGTAAAAGCGCTTGTTTGAGTTGAAAATATGTAGTATTGGGATATTTGCGAGCATAAACCCAGTACCATTTTTCAGCTGTCTCCTTCAAGAATTTAGGAAGAATAGCATCAAGTGCTGACAATGGTAATTGCTCTCGTTTAGCTTGCGATTCTATTCGGAATATAAAATCATGAACGTCAAGTCCATTTGGTTGTCCAGTAAATAAAATGTTCTATTTCGGTGCATATCTTGATTGATAGACAGGAAGTGCTAATGAGATGTTAGAACCTACAGAAGGTAAATAAGAGGGAATTCCCATCGAATTATCATTTCTCAAGTCTGATTGAACAAATGTAGGGTCGTTGTGACCTGGATAAATGGTTCTAGTTCCCCGATTATCCATCGATTCCACGGGCGCGACCATAGAGTGTGTAAAATTGACGTTTTCGCCATGATATGATGGTCCAGTTTGGAAAAGTGACCCCTCAATATTAGAAAATATCGAAGGTGCAGGTATTCCTGTATCACCTGGATTTCTTGACCAGGTGACCTGTGACGTTTTTATAGGAATTTGACTTACAGCAGTTTCTTGCGATATTGGTGGTACTTCTTAGTTTACTATGGAAGCTTTTCCTGATTGTGAAATTTGTTTTTTACGTTAAGCTCTGATTAAGCCAAACTGGTCGAGCTTGACGCTCTCGATATAGTATTACTAGGGAGATATGACCAACTTGTTGCACCCAACGTTATCTGTTCTCCCCGGGTTTCAATAATTTGACCCAAGCGACGAAAATGATTAATCAATTTATCAACTTCATTGTCTTGATAGAAACAGCCTTTTAATTGGTATACTCTTTCTTTCCAATGTTTAAACCTATTTTTTAGTGACATCAACTGTTCGGGATTTATTTTATGTGTATCTTTTACATCCCCATTTAACGTTTTAAATTGAAATTGGCACAATTCAAATTCTTCTTTAATGCTAGTAGCATGAGTTTTTGTTGGAGAAATTAAAGGATCTCGATGTTCAGCTTTTAGAACTTCTAACAAATTATCTTTGTAATTATTACCAGCTAAATTAATGTGCCGAATGAGACATTCTACTTCAATTTTTTCTTAGGTTAAACCCAAAAGGGGTTGATTATTTTTAAATTCTTGAGTCATTATTAGTCAGAAAAATTTGAAATTTAGTAATTTATTTTGAATTCAACCACTAGTAATTATTCAAATGATTTTTAAATTATCTTAATAATAATAATACCAAAAAAAAATTAAATTTAAAAATTATCAATAATAAAAATTGAATTCTCCAAGTTTCAAAAAAAAATATCGTATAAGGTAGAGTAATATAAATGCAAAAGAAAATATCCCAAAAAAAAAATAACTAAACAAGAACAAAAAAAAATTAATAATTCAAATATAAAAAAATATATATTAATAAATAATCGAATTAAATTATATTAATTATACAGAGAAATTCGTAACGAGTATTGGTTGATTTTTTTTTTCCAAAAGTCCGGAAATGAATAATTATATATAAATAAAGATAAGATTTATTATGATAATATGTTTTTTAAATGAATCCAGAACGTGGTGATGTAAGACGTGTTATAATTTGATACGCTATATTAAAAAAAGAAATTTGATAAACTAAAATAATTTCAAACGGTGTTTAAAAATATTTGCAACTGTGATAAACATGCGAGTCACCCTTGAGACAATGAAATGCAAAGTAGTTGCTTTGAAATCGATCATTGTTCAACAAGGTTGAATGTCTAACACCATCATCACAGTTACATGTTAAACTCAAAACATTTGGTTTATCGAGTAACCACTATATTTGAAATTTGGAAACAGTATAAACTAACTGAATAATCAACAAATTCACCAACATGTGCTCTAAGATAAAAGTTATTAAACACGTGATATACTCTAATTAATCGTTTATAAAGAACTTTCAGGTCCCTGTTTCAGCGCCATTCTGTAACGGTTCCATTGATTTTCGATTGTCTAGCTGTATTGAGCCAGGCAGCGTTCGTCGGTGGGGGGTTCAGTTATCGAAATCAATCATAAATAGGATCGCTGTAGAAATTAAGCTAGACCTTGCCACATCAAATAGACATCCACCATCAGCGCATCAAATGTACGTCTCACATCACCACTTACCTTCAAGCTTACTCAGCCATGATGAGTAACGTAATCTTTTTTATTTTGAAAGCTAGTCACTCCAAACTATCGATTTAATGTGCTGTATACCGGATGTATATATATAATATATATATACATATAGCTTTACACCAAATCGATAACTTAATCTTCATACAAAATTCACAGTTTTTTTTTTTTTATTTGAAACGGTACCTGATAAACTTCTTTATTCACACTTGAATATCTCTGGTACCGTAGATTGTGTTTTCGCAGCAAACACTTAATCCAGCAAAACCGAGGGTACTTCTTAAATACATCCACACCGCGATGGTTGGTCCTCAACAGCACCTTCTCGCCTTTTTGTTCTCTTTGGTGTTATAATTTTTCGACGCCAAGTTCCTTCAAAAACGAAAATTTAATTTGCAGGAAACCGTAACTCACAAGCCTGCCATTTCGTTAGCAAACCACTCGAAAAATATTTTGATTTTATCACTAAAATGTTTCTTTTCTTTGTTCGTTGTTGGTTTTTGCAACTAACGGAAATAAAAGATTTTTGTTTCTTTTTCATAAGTTATACTTCAAGTACTTTGCGTTGCATAATAAACACAACCAGCACTTCATTATTTTCCAAACACATGGATTTTAATTATAATTTTTAGATTTTTTTAGATTCAACTATTTACATAACTATTAAGGTATAAATATATATTTGTTTTTATAAAAGATTTTATTTGTCAGTTCATTAACTATTTATATATATATATTATATACAAATTTTAGCCTATAACTTTATCATTTTTATTTTCAACTATCTCCAGTTTTATTTCTTTCATTTCTCAATTCCGACTGTCTCAAAAAAAAATTATATCTCCCATCTACAGCTTTTCCCGCCCAAAACAAAACAATTTTCCCGTTTATAACATTTTATGACCCCAAAAAAAAATGTTCAACCAAACACGTCATGATCACTGAAATTCAATCGATTATTAATTTTTTTACCAGGTAACTCTTAAAATCATAACAAACTCAATTGTTTCTTATTGAAATTGTTAAAATGTCGGTTAAATGAAGAATTTTTGCCCAAATGACATTAAATTGCACTTACAAATTAAATATTTGGTTCAAAATAACACAAAAAAAAATATTAATAAGCAAAAATTACTACCAAAGAGTTTGTTTTGTCACCACAATTCAATTTCTTTATATTAAAATTGTTCAAAATGTGAGTAAAATGCACAATTTAACCCCACGCAACATAAAATTCCACGTAAGAATTTAAAATTTGGTTCGAAATAACGATTAATAGACAAGTTTACACAGAACTTGTCTGTTTTACCGTTATTTCGAACAAAATATTAAATCTTTACTTGCATTTTAATGTTGCGCGAGGTTATATGGTCCATTTAACTCCCATTTTGGACAATTGAAATATAAAAAAATTGAGTTGTGGTGATGAAACACACGCTTTGGTAGTAATTTTTGCTTATTTTATTATATATATATATATATATATATATATATATATATATATATATATATATATTATTATATATATATATATATGTTTTATATATTATATATGTTATATATATATTATAAATT
Source organism: Tipula lateralis (assembly GCA_963932295.1). Lineage (NCBI taxonomy): Eukaryota > Metazoa > Arthropoda > Insecta > Diptera > Tipulidae > Tipula > Tipula lateralis. The sequence continues at coordinate 106,398 of CAWVQQ010000235.1, forward strand.
TTTTTTGTGTATTTTTTTTGTGGTGATAAAACACACGCTTTGGTAGTAATTTTACCAAATTTAAATTTTTTTTGTGTTTTTATTCATTATTTGTCCATTTCAACGTGATTTTGAACAATTAATACCAAAATTCTACCAAAGTTAATTTTGTCACCACAACTCAATTGTTTCATATTTAAATTGTTCAAAATGTCGGTTAAATTGAGAATTTCACCCCAAATGACATTTAAATTAACTTAAAAATTAAATATTTGGTTCAAAATAACGGTAAAAATGACAAATTTTGTGTCAAATTGTCAATTTACCGTTATTTCGATAAGAATATTAAATTTTAAGGTAAAAATTTTTGTCTTTTGGGGTAAAATTCTCCATTATTTTGTTAAGATTTTGGTACAATATCGTTAAAAATGACGACCAAATGGACAAATAATGAACACAAACACAAAAAATATTAATTAGCAAAAATTACTACTAAGCCATGCTTTTTGTCACCACAACTCAATTTTTTGATATTCAAATAGTTCAAAATGTAGGTTAAATGCTCCATTAAACACTACGCATTATAAAAAAGCACGTTAATTTAAAAATTGGGTTCGAAATAACGGTAAATAGACAAGTTAACACAAAACTTGTCTGTTTTTCGGTTATTTCGAACAAAATATTAAATTTTTACGTGCATTTTTATGTTGCGTGGTGTTAAATGGTCCGTTTTACCCACATTTTGGACAATCGAAATATAACAAAATTGAGTTGTGGTGATAAAACACACGCTTTAGTAGTGATTATTGCTTTTTTGTTTTTTGTTTGTATTTTTTTTCATTATTTGTCCATTTGAACGTCATTTTAAACAATTAATACCAAAATTCTACCAAAGTAGGTTTTATCACCACAACTCAAATGTTTCAAATAAAAATTGTTCAAAAGGTCGGTTCAATGGAGAATTTTAGCCCAAATGACATTAAATTGCTCTTTAAAATTAAATATTTGGTTCAAAATAACACAAAAAAAAATATTTACAATTATTTCGAACAAAATATTTATATTTAACGTACATTTCTATGTTGCGCGGGGTTAACTGGTCCATTTTACCCACATTTAAGACAATGTTAATATAAAAAATTGAGATTTGGTGATAAAACACACGCTTTGGTAGTCATTTTTGCAAATTTATATTTTTTTGTGTTTTTATTCATTATTTGTTCATTTGAACGTCATTTTGAACTATAAATACCAAAATTCTACCAAATTTTATTTTGTCACCACAACTCAATTGTCTCATATTTAAATTGTTCAAAATGTCGGTAAAGTGGAGAATTTTACCCCAAATATCATTAAAACGTACTTAAAAATAAAATATTGGGTTCAAAATAAAGGTAAAAATGACCAGTTTTGTGTCAAATTGTCAATTCAACGTTATTTCGATAAGAATATTTAATTTTAAGGTGCAATATTATGTCATTTTGGGTAAAATTCTCCATTATTTTCTTAAGATTTTGGAACATATGGTTCAAAATGACGATCAAATGGACAAATAATGAACACAAACACAAAAAAATATTAATTAGAAAAAATTCTTACTAAAGCATGTTTTTTGTCACCACAATTCAATTTTTTGATATTTAAATTGTTCAAAATGTGGGTAAAATGCACAATTTAACCCCACGCAACATAAAATTCCACGTAAGAATTTAAAATTTGGTTCGAGATAACGATTAAAAGACCAGTTTACACAAAACTTGTCTTTTTTACCGTTATTTCGAACAAAATATTAAATTTTTAGTTGCATTCTTATGTTGCGCGGGGTAAAAATTTTGGACAATTGAAATATCAAAAAATTGAATTGTGGTGATAAAACACACGCTTTGGTAATAATTTTGACTAATTTATATTTTTTTTGTGGTATTATTCATTATTTGTCCATTTGATCGTCATTTTGAACAATTAATACCAAAATTCTAGCAAAGTGTGTTTTATCACCACAACTCAATTGTTTCATATTGAAAATGATCAAAATGCCGGTTTTTTGGAGAAATTCACCCCAAATGACATTAAGTTTCACTTAAAAATTAAATATTTGGTTCAAAATAACACAAAAAAGAATATTTAAAAGCAAAAATTACTACCAAAGCGTGTGTTTTGTCACCACAATTCAATTTTATAATATTGAGATTGTTCAAAATGTGGGTCAAATGCACAATTAAACCCCACGCAATATGGAAATTCACGTAAAATTTTAAAATTTTGATCGAAATAACGGTAAATAGACAAGTTTAAAAAAAACTTGTCTTATTTACCGTTATTTCGAAAAAAATATTAAATTTGTACGCGCATTTCTATTTTTTGTGGGGTTATATAGTCCATTTCACCCAAATTTTGAACAATTGAAACATACAAAAATAGATTTGTGGTGATAAAACACACGCTTTGGTAGTAATTTTTGCTAATTTAAATTTTGATAGTATATTTTTCATTATTGGTCCATTTTAACGTCATTTTGAACAATTAATACCAAAATTCTACCAAAGTGTGTTTTATCACCTCAACACCATTATTTCATATTGAAATTGTTCAAAATGTCGGTTTAATGGAGAATTGCACCCCAAATGACATTAAATTGCACTTAAAAATTAAATATTTGGTTCAAAATTGCTGTCTAAACGACACGTTTTGTGTCAACTTGTCTATTTCCCGTTATTTCGATTAAAATAATCAATTTTTAAGTGCAATTTTATGTCATTTGGGGTGAAATTCTCCTTTAACCCATTATATTGTAAATATAATGGTACATTTCGTTCAAAATTGCGTTCAAATGGACAAATAATGAACAAAAAAAAAAAATATTAGTTAGCAAAAAAAAACTACAAAAGCGTGTGTTTTGTCACCACAACTGAATTTTTAGATATGTAAATTGTTCAAAATGTGCGTAAAATGCACAATTGAACCCCACGCAATATAAAATGCACGTTAAAATTTAAAATTTGGTTCAAAATAAGGGTAAATAGACAAGTTTACACTAAACTTGTCCGTTTTACAGTTATTTCGAACAAAATATTAAATTTTTACGTGCATTTTTATGTTGCGCAGGGTTAAACGGTCAATTTCACTCATATTTTGGCAATTGAAATATAAAAATTGAGTTGTGGTGATAAAACACACGCTATGGTATTAATTTTTGCTAATTATAATTTTTTTTGTGTTTTTATTCATTATTTTTATCCATTCGAACGTCATTTTGAACAATTAAAACTTTTAGTCTACAAAATGTGTTTTATCACCACAACTTAATTAATTATTTAAAAATTGTTCAAAATGTCGGTTAAATGGAGAATTTTAGCCAAAATAAAATTAAATTGCCCTTAAAAATTGAATATTTGGTTCAAAATAACACAAAAAAATATTTAGAAGCAAAAATTACTACCAAAGCGTGTGTTTTGTCATCACAACTCAATTTTTTTTTATTTTTCTTGTTTAAAAGTTGGGGTAAAATGCACAATTTTATACCCACTCAACATCAAAATGCACTTAAAAATTTTAAATTTGGTTCGAAATAGCGGTAAATAGACAAATTTACACAAAATTTGTCTGTTTTACCGTTATTACGAACAAAATATTAAATTTTTACGTGCATTTTCATGTCGCGCTGGGTTAGATGGTCCATTTTACTCACATTTTGGACACTTGAAATATAAAAAAAATTTAGTAGTGTTTCTGAAACACATGCTTTGGTTGTAAATTTTGCTGATTATTATTTTTTTATGTGTTTTAATTCATTATTTGTCCATTTGAACGTCATTTTGCCCAATAAATACCAAAATTCTAGCAAAGTGTGTTTTATCACCACAACTCAATTGTTTGATTTTGAAATTGTTCAAAATGTCGGTTAAATGGAGAATTAAACCCAAAAGGACATTAAATTGCACTTAAAAATTAAATATTTGATTAAAAATAACACTAAAAAAATATAAATAAGCAAAAATTACCACCAAAGTGTGTGTTTTGTCACCACAATTCAATTTTTTATGTATTTAAATTGTTCAAAATGTGGGTAATATACACAATTTTATCCCACGCAATATAAATACGCACTTTAAAATTTTAAATTTTGTTCGAAATAACGGTAAATAGACAATTGAACGTCAGTTGGAACAACTAATACCAAAATTCTACCAAAGTTAATTTTATTACCACAACTCAATTGTTTCATATTTAAATTGTTCAAAATGTCGGTTAAATGGAAAATTTCTCTTCAAATAAAATTAAATTGCACTTTAAAATTAAATATTTCGTTTAAGATAACGGTAAAAACAAGAACTTTGGTGTCAACTTGCCTATTTACTGTTATTTCGATTAGAATAGCTTATTTTAAGGTGCATTTTTATGTCATTTGGGGTAAATTTCTCCATTTACTTACGTAAAATTTTGTTAACATTTTGGTACATATCGTTCAAAATGACGATCAAATGGACCAAAAATAAACACAAAACACAAAAAAATATTAATTGGCAAAACTTACTCCTAAAGCGTGTGTTTTGTCACCTCACCTCAATTTTTTGATATTAAAATTGTTCCAAATGGGGGTAAAACGGATTTAAATTTAATGTCATTTGGGCCGAAGTGCAATTTAATGTCATTTGGGCCGAAATTATCCATTTGACCGACATTTTGAACAATTTCAATATGCAAAAATTGAGTTGTGGTGATGAAATAAACTTTGGTAGAATTTTGGTATTTCTTGTTTAAAATGACGTTTAAATGGACAAATTATGAATAAAATTACAAAAAAAAATATAAATTAGCAAAAATTACTACCAAAGCGTGTGTTTTATCACCACAAATCTATTTTGTTATATTTCAGTTGTTTAAATTTTGGGAAAAATGGACAATTTAACCCATGCAACATAAAAATGCACATTAAAATTTCATTTTTTGTTCAAAATGACGGTTAAAGAGACAAATTTGTTAAAACTTGTCTATAAACCGTTATTTCGAACCAAATTTAAAAATTTTACGTGCATTTCTATATCGCGTGGTTTTAAATTGTGCATTTTTCCCACATTTTGAACAATTTCAGTAAGGAAAATTTAATTGTGGTGACCAAACACAAGCTTTGGTAGTAATTCTTGTAAATAAATATTTTTTTTGTGTTATTTTGAATCAAATATTTAATTTTTAATTGCATTTTAATGTTGCGTGAAATTTAAACCATTTAACCCCGCGCAACATACAAATGCACGTAAGATTTAAATATTTGGTTCGAAATAACGGTTTAACAGACAAGTTTTGTGAACTTGTCTATATACCGTTATTTCCATCCAAATTTTAAATTTTTTCGTGCATTTTTATATTGCGTGGGGTTAAAATTTTGGACAATTGAAATATAAAAAAAATTGAGTTCTGGTGATATAACACACGCTTTGGTAGTAATTTTTGCTAATTTATATTTTTTTTTTGTAATTATTTATTATTGGTTTATTTGAACGTCATTTTGAACAATTAATACCAAAATTCTACCAAATTGTGTTTTATCACCACAACTCAATTGTTCAAAATGTCGGTTTAATGGAGAATTTCAGCCCAAAATGACATTAATTTGCACTTAAAAATTAAATATATGGTTCAAAATAACACAAAAAAAATATTAATAAGAAAAAATTACTACCAAAGCGTGTGTTTTGTCACCACAATTCAATTTTAAAGAATTTGAATTGTTCAAAATGTGGGTCTTATGCAACCCCACGCAACATCAAAATGCACGTAAAATTTTAAAATTTTGTTCGAAATAACGGCAAATAAACAAATTTAAGCAAAATATGTCTATTAAACCGTTATTTCGAACAAAATATTAAATTTTTAGGTGCATTTTTATGTTGCGTGGGGTTATATTGGCCATTTTGAACTATTTTGAACAATTGGAATATACAAAATAGATTTGTGGTGATAAAACAAACGCTTTGGTGGTAATTTTTGTTTTGTTTGTATTTTGATTCATTATTTGTCCATTTGTACGTCATTTTGACCGATTAGTAACAAAATTCTACCAAAATTACTTGAATCACCACAACTCAATTGTTTCATATTTAAAATTTTCAAAATGTCGGTTAAATGGAGAATTTACCCCAAATGACATTAGATTCCACTTAAAAATTAAAAATTTGGTTCAAAATAACGGTAAAAATTACACGTTTTGTGTCAACTTAGCTATTTACCGTTACTGCGATTAAGATAATTACTTTTCAGTTTCAATTTTATGTCATTTGGGGTGAAATTCTCCATTTATCCATTATTTTGTAAAGATTTTGGTACATTTCGTTCAAAATGGCATTCAAATGGACAAATAATGAAATTAAAAACAAAAAAAATAGTGTTTTGTCACCAAAACTTAGTTTGTTTATATTTAAATTGTTCAAAATGTGGGTAAAATGCACAACTTAACCTCACGCAATATAAAATGCACGTACAAATTTTAAAATTTGGTGCAAAATAACGGTTAATAGACAAGTTAACACCAAAATAATCTGTTTTACCGTTATTTCGAACAAAAAATTAAATTTTTGGTGCATTTATTTGTTTCGCGGGGTACAATGGTCCATTTTACCCACATTTCGGACAATTAAAATATGAAAAATTGAGTTGTGGTGATAAAGCACATGCTTTGGTTGTAATTTTTGCTTATTTATATTTTTTTTGTTTTTTATATTCATTATTTATCCATTTGAAAATCATTTTGAACAATTAATATCAAAATTCTACTAAAGTTAATTTGATCACCACAACTCATTTGTTAATATTAAAATAGTTCAAAATGCCGGTTAAATGGAGAATTTCAGCCCAAATTACAGTAAATTGCACTTAAAAACTAAATATTTGGTTCAAAATAACACAAAAAAAATATTAATAAGCAAAAATTAATACCAAAGCGTGTGTTTTGTCACCACAACTCAATTTTTTTATATATGTGCTGTTTAAAATGTGCGTTTAATGCACAATTTAACCCCACGCAACATCAAAATCCCCGTGAAAATTTAAATTTTGGCTCGAAATAACGGTCAAAAGACAAATTTACACAATCTTTGTCTGTTTTACCGTTATTTTGAACAAAATATTAAATTTTTACGTCCATTTTTATGTCGCGCGGGGTAAAATGGTCCATTTTACTCACAATTTGGACACTTGATATTTTTTTTGTGTTTTAATTCATTATTTGTCCATTTGAACGTCATTTTGAACAAGAAATACCAAAATTCTATAAAAGTGTGTTTTATCACCACAACTCATTTGTTTCATATTGAAATGGTTCAAACTGCCGGTTAAATGGAGAATTTTACCCAAAATGACATTAAACTGCACTTAAAAATTAAATATTTGGTTCGAAATAACACAAAAAAAATATAAATAAGCAAAAATTACTACCAAAGCGTGTAAGTTACATGTTATAACATGTTACGACCTGAAAATAATAATGCACATGATGCTATTCTCTTTTAAATAGAATTTCATCAAATAAGCAAAACCCATAAAAAAAGATGCGATTTTCAATATTATTTTATTGTAAACGAAATGCGTATAAGATTTCCATAATCATTATTTAGAACGGAAATTAATAATTTCGCAACTAAGAAAATGCACATATAAATTAAATTTAAATGAAAATGCTTAATAAGCAAATTAGCAAGACTGAACAAATATTAAAAATATAATTATGTAGAATTGATTGAATCATGACTCCAAAAAGTACACACATTTAAATTATAAGACTTCAATCGTGACTCAAAAGAGTTCACATTTATAATATTGATTTATAATATTATTGAAATAATTTTAAAATGAAACATTTGAGTTGTGGTAATAAAACACACTTTAGTAGAATTTTGGCATAAATTGTTCGAAATGACGATCAAATGGGCAAATAATGAATAAAAACACAGAAAAATATTAATAAGCAAAAATAACTACTAAAGCGTGTGTTTTATCACCACAACTCAATTTTTTTATATTTCAATTGTCCAAAATGTGGGTAAAATGGACCATTTAACCCCGCGCATTATAAAAATGCACGTAAAAATTCAATATTTTGTTCGAAATAACTGTAAAACAGACAAGTTTTGTGTAAACTTGTCTATTTACCGTTATTTCGAACCAAATTTTAAATTTTAACGTGCATTTTTATTTTGAGTGGGGTTAAATTGTGCATTTTGCCCACATTTTGAACAATTTAAATATCAAAAAATTGAGTTGTGGGGACAAAACACATGCTTTGGTAGTAACTTTTGCTAATTATAATTTTTTTTGTGTTTTTGTTCATCATTTGTCCATTTGAACGTTATTTTGAACGACATGTACCAAAATCTTAACAAAGAAATGGGTAAGTGGAGAATTTCACCCGAAATGACATTAAATTGCACCTAGAAATTAAATATTATAATAGAAATAACGTTTAATAGAGAAGTTGACATTTAACTTGTCGTTTTAACGGTCATTTTGAACCAATTACTTTATTTTGAAGTGCAATTTTATTTTATTTGGGCTGAAACTTTGCATTAAACCGACATTTTGAACAATTTGAATATGAAACAATTGAGTTGTGGTGATAAAACTAACTTTGGTAGAATTTGGTATTATTTGTTCAAAATGACGTTCAAATGGAGAAATAATAAGTTAAAACATAAAAAAATATAAATAAGCCAAAATTACTACCAAAGCGTGTGGTTTTATCACCACAATTTAATTTTTTTATGTTTCAATTGTCCAAAATGTGTGTTAAATAGACCATTTACCCCGCGCAACATAAAAATAAACTTTAAAATTAAATATTTTGTTCGAAATAACGGTAAAACAGACAAGTTTTGTGTTAACTTGTCTATTTACGGTTATTTCAAACCAAAGTTAAAATTTTTGCATGCATTTTCAAATTGCGTGGGGTTAAATTGTGCATTTTACCTACATTTTGAACCAATTTTATATAAAAAGATATATAAATAATTTTATATAAAAAGTAAGAATTTTTGCTTATTAATATATTTTTTGTGTTATTTTGAACCAAATATTTCTTTTTTAAGTGCATTTTAATGTCATTTGGGGTCAAATTCTCTATTTTACCAACATTTTGAACAATTTCAATATGAAACAATTGAATTGTGGTGATAAATTGCACTTTGGTTGAAATTTGGTATTAATTGTTCAAAATGACGTTCGAATGGACAAATAAGGAATAAAAACACAAAAAAAAATATAAATTAGCAATTTTAACTACCAAAGCGTGTGTTTTATCATCACAACTCAATTTTTTTATATTTCAATTGTTCAAAATGTGGGTAAAATGGACAATTGAACCCCGCGCAACATAAAAATGCACGTAAAAATTTAATATTTTGTTCGAAATAACGATAAAACAGACAAGTTTTGTGTAAACTTGTCTATTTACCATTATTTCGAATCAAATTTTAAATTTTTACGTGCATGTGTATATTGCTTGGGGCTAAATTGTGCATTTTTCTTACATTTTGAACAATTTAAATATCAAAAAATTGAGTTGTGGTGACATAACACACGCTTTAGTAGTATTTTTGCAAATTAATATTTTTTTTGGTGTTTTTGATCACTATTTGTCCATTTGAACGTCATTTTGAACGATATGTACCAAAATCTAAACAAAATAATGGAAAAATAGAGAATTTTACCACAAATGACATTAAATTGGATATCGTCATTTTGAACGATATGTACCAAAATCTTAACAAATTAAGGGAAAAATAGATAATTTCACCACAAATGACATAAAATAGCATCTACAAATTTAATATTTAAATCAAAATAACGGTAAATAGACAACTTGACACAAATCTTGTCGTTTTTACCGTTATTTTGAACCGAATATTTAATTTTTCAGTTCAGTTTAATGTCATTTGGGGTAAAATTCTCTATTTTACCGACATTTTGAACAATTTAAATATGAAACAATTGAGTTGTGGTGATAAAATTAACTTTGGTAAAATTTTGGTATAAATTGTTTAAAATGACGTTCAAGAGGACAAATAATTTTTTTTTTTTTTAATAACACCGTTATTGGTATGACTACTACAATCTTAAATATTATTTCTTAATTCATTAGTAGGGTTGACATTAGTACTTATGAGAGAAGCATAAAACTTGTTTGGGTCTGCTGTACCAGTTTCCAGTTCCCTTGTTATATAATACTCATACGGTTAACTCATGTGGTTTCATTCGTTGGAGCCGCCTTACTTCGTTTGCACGGTCCAGGAGTTGTACGGCCTCGACATTGTTATGGGTAAGAAGTCTCTTCTCATGTCTTATGGCACATTCGCGGATGACGTCTTCAATCAATTGAATTTCTAGATCATTGTGTATTTTCCGGTTAGTCACGAATCGGTAAGCGTTGGTGATCATTCGAAGAAATTTATTTTGGCTACGTTGTATAATGTCTCTATTAGACTAATGAGTACAACCCCATAGCTGCGCGCCATACATCCATATTGGTTTGAAGAAAGTTTGATAGACTAGTCTTTTGCAATACAGGTTCATTTTGGAATGATTCCCAATTAACCAGTACATTTGACGTTGTTTAAATCGTATCTGTTCAGCTTTTTGTCTTACGTGATGTTTCCAGTTGAGCCTTGAATCTAAATGCAGACCAAGGTATTTTGCCGAATCAGCCTGCGGCACTTGCGCTCCATTGAGGTATAAGCGTAGATTGTTATTTTTGTGTCGCAGTGTAAATGTCACAGGGGTTGATTTAAACTCATTAAGCACAATTTTCCAGTCAATTGTCCATTAAGTAACGTTGTTCAATGCTCGTTGCAGATTTTCCACTGCCCTTGATTGTGATTCGTCTACTGACATAATTACGGTGTCATCGGCAAACGTACCGATGAATGTTTTATTCGTTGTAGGTATGTCCGCAGTGTAGAGAAGGTACAGGACAGGTCCCAAAACACTTCCCTGCGGAACTCCTGCTGACGTTGGATAAAAGTCAGAACATGTTTCTTCATGGATGACTCTGAATTGACGATCAGAGAGGTATGATTCAAGCAGCTGACAACAGTTTTGTGGCAGCACTTTGCTCATTTTGAATATCAATCCCTCGTGCCAAACCCTATCAAAGGCCTGGGATACATCCAGAAATACGGGGCAATATTTCTTTTCTTCTAACGCTTGCTCTATTACCGTAGTTATTCGATGGACTTGATCTATTGTAGAGTGGTTGTTCCTGAACCCAAACTGAAAATCAGGGACGTTTACCATGGGCCTTAGACGTTTCAGTAGTAGTTTTTCAAATTGCTTTGAAAGGGTCGGAAGCAGTGAAATTGGTCTGTATGATGTTACTTCTTCTTCTGGTTTACCAGGTTTCTTCAGCATAATTATTTGGGCCGTTTTGAAGCATTTGGGTACATACTTCAATCTCATACAGGCATTCAATAAACATGTGATCATGATGATTGCTTTACGTAGCTCCTTGAACAGACCCGGTGATATTTCATCAATTCCTGGTGCCTTCTATTGGTTCAGACTTTTGTCGATTTCTTGAGCAATTTCCATTGGTGTGACCATTTTAAAATCCTGATTTGGTTGATAAGCAGGTGTTGCGTCAATGTTGGTTTGAATGTCATGGGGCTTAAACACTGTTGCAAGGTGTTGAGCAAAGAGTTCCGCTTTTTCTTTATCTTGTCGAACCCAACTGCCTTGAGCATTTCTTATAGGTGGTATTCGAACTACAGGTCGTTTAAATTTTCTGGTTGCTTTCCATAACGAGTAATCCTTATTCATTTCAGGACCTAGCCCTCTTAGGTAGTTGTCGAAGCAATCCTGTTTGAAGCTTTTAATTAGTCTATTGACTTTGTTACTTACACGATTGAAAGTTGTCTTGTCAGCGGGATTTCTGGTCAGATGCCATATTCTCCTTGTCTTTCTTCTTTCTTTGATTTGTTCTCTGATTTCAGCCGGATATCTGACTTCGAACTCCGCTTTATCCTTTATTACTGGAGTAGTTAGACTGGCGGCCAATTGAATGTATTCAATGAAATTAATTGTTTGTTGTTCCAATTGGTCAATACTTTTAATACTTACTTTTAGCTCAATTAGCTCTTCCAATTTTTCTTGATGACTTAAGCGTTTACTGATAACAGTACAGGGATGTGATCAGACGTTAAGTCGTTAATTCCTTCGGCACTAGTGCAACTGGATGAAATACCTTTTGTGATGAAGAAGAAGATCTACTTGATGATCTGGAATTTTTCCTGCATCCTTTGGCCAATACGTTGGCCCTCCTGGAGAAAAATATTCGCAGTTAATTTCATGAATGGCATTGAACAAAGCATTCCCTTTCCCAGGGGAAATTAGCCTGGAACCCCAAACTGTATGTTTTATATTATAGTCTCCTCCAATAATAAACCTTGGACCGAGTTTATTGAAGACGTTATTAAATTGTGACTTCGTTGAATGCCGTGGGGGACAGTATGCTGCCGCAATATTTAAATCTGCGCCATTATATTGGATTGAGATCACAGTTACTTGCATATAGCTTTCACGAATATCCTCTTGTTGATTATGTTTGATATTATTTTTTATTAGTACAGCTGAACCGCCTCTGGCTCTTTCACTAGGATGGGTTGTCCAGTAAGAGGTAAATCCTTTTACTCTGATAAAGCTTTTGTTCGAGAAGTGTGTTTCTGAAATCAGAGCAATGTCTATGTTGTTTGTATGGAGGAATATTTCCAGTTCTTGGGCTCGTTGGATGAGCCCATTAGCGTTCCAAGTTACAATGCGTAGGAACGAGTTAATCATTATTGTGTATGCTGACTTTTTTGCTTTCCAGCTTTGATAATCTCTCTGCTAGGTGACCAAGTGTCTGTTGAATTTGATTAAGCAGTTTAATAATTTCATAATTACTAGGCTCTTCATTCCATTCTCTGTGTTTGTTGTTTTGGTTTAAATCATCAGCAGATAATTTTGTGGCTGGCGCATAGAATAATCCAGCTGTGGATGGTGTAACTGTTTTTTTGTGGTTTAGCAGCTTTGGTTTGTAATCGCTGTACTACGCTTGTTCTATTATTTTGTTGGCTTTTAATTTTGTTTTGGTATACACAGCATCCTTTTTTGTTTGCAGTATGTCCTTGTTGGTGACAAAGAGCACATGAAGGTGTGGTATCTGGTTGTTTATTGCATTTTGTCGTGTGATGATTTCCAGCACACTTAACGCATTTGGTTTGACGATAGCAAAAACTCTTGGTATGTCCAAGTTGTTGACAATTCGTCCATTGTGGGATGACCCTTGTCTTGTTAGGTGGCTCAATTTTAATTATACAGTACGCAAGTTTCTTGATATTGTATACTTCTTTATTGTTGTCTTTTTGTTTTAGGTCGACGTAAAACAATGGAAAGTGTTTCTTGACTTTTTCACCATTAATTGTGATCATTTTGTTTATGTTGGTAATACCTGCGACTTCGTGTCCCATTTTTTCTAAGTCTGCTTTAATTTCATCGTGACTAATGGAAGATGGTAAGCCTCTGATAACCACTCTATAAGCCTTTTCGCTCTTCAGCTGGTAAGTGTGATATTCGATATTTTCTAGTTTGTTGCTGGCTTCTTTTTTTAATTCTTCCAGTAATTTTTTGACATTTCTGTAATCGTGTTCATTATCTAAGGTAATTCTAACGTCACTATTTGAAAGCGCCTTAAACTTAGTTGATTCACTAGTGGTTTTAATTACTTCTGGTCGAAATAATTGATATTGCTCACGTTAATGGGTGGAGCCGGTGGTATTTTTGGGTTTTTCTGTTCAGTGTTATGGTTCACACTTTGTGTAGTATTTTTTGGAGGGGTTTTCGTTTTTGTGCGCCTACGTTTCTTAGTATTTCTGTTATCAGCACTGGAAACTTCTTTTTCCAGTTCTTCCTCATCTGTGCAATAATCCTCTTGACTCAGAGCACTGAATCTATTATTTTGTTGAAAAGCTGGAAATTGCCGCAGCAGCCAGTTGGAATTATTTGAATGATCATGTTTACTGCATGATGGCTGAATATCGTTCGAAGACAGATTGTTAACTCGTGCTGAGTCCTCATATTTGCTGTTTTTAATCTCTTCTTTTAGTATAGAGTTTTTCTCTTTTAAGTTCAGCAACTTCATTGCTCAGCTGCGCGATTAGATTCTCCATTTTTTGAAATTTATTTAACAGCTCCTCACTGTTTATAATATTTGTTGATGCTCTCGGCATTTGTTCTGATAATAAAGTTCTTTTTTCAGAGGAGACTGCGTTGTTTGCAGATATGAGTTTGCTATTTAAAACTGGTGATCTCAACATTTTCGTGCTCTTCGGAAAGTTATTTCCCCTATTTGGCGGTAGTTGTTTCTCCACAGGATCTATGGTACCGGCCTCCGAGCAGCTGGGTTGATTTGACGATATTAAAGACGCATTCGTCTCGATTTCATGCATAATGACCCAAATCTAGGTCATTATCATGTTGTAATGCACACACTTCACTTATGATTTGCACTGAATAAAGTTTTTTCTATGAACACTGCACTTTTTAGTTACAAAAAACAATTTTTTTTGTTGTGTTGTGTTATGTTATGTGAGTATAGTTATTGACTTTGCTTTTTTTATAAGTATAATTATTTAAAAAATTATATTTATGAAAAATGAAAAATGCGTCTACTCTATTTGAGTATTTATAAGGAACTACGAATGAATAAACTACAAATAATGAATAAAATCCTCCAGAAGTTTACCAACTTGATTGTTAACCTCCTCCTTTAAAGTCTCAGGGATACGATAAGGGCGGTTATTTATAGGTGGTACTTCCTTGAAAATGGGTATTTTGTGGGCGACAACGTCTGTATAGGACAACTTGTCACCGTCGAGGAAAAAGATGTCACTGTATTGATGACATATATTTTGCATTGATGCTCTTTCCTCAACATTTAGTATATCATCAAGTTTCAATACCTTGTTAAGTTTTTCCAATCTATCTGACAGTCTATCGGAAGTGTATTGTACCTGGTGATAATTTTCAAGGTGTTCTATAGTTGGCTTATAATTTATTAGCCTGACGGCGTATTCATTACTGTTTACAATGGGGACGGCAACAACACCACTTTCCGAATTAGTGATTATGGCATTACCCGCGAAGACACCTTGCCTTATCTCCTCAGATGATGAGACAAAGTCACCTCGGATTTTGCCCAACTTAATTCGGACTAATGTTTCAGTTCTTGCCGGAATTGTAACAGCGCTGTTTACCGTTAAATAAGAGATCATGGGTAAAGTAATTTCATCAGACGAATTCTGACGTGGAATTCGAACTAAATTGACTCTGTAGTCAATAGTGATTTTATATGTACTGAAAAAATCCTTACCCAGTATTCCATGAGATGGTTATTGATATCCATCGGGTAAAACATGGAATAAGTGTTCACCTATTAATGTTTCATTAACCACCATTTTTGACTTACATGAACCTACGGAAGAGATAGCGACCCCGGTAATTCCTTTAATTTTAATTTTGTCCGAAATGTTAACTAGAGTTCCATGTTTCAAACACTCTATTTTTATGATACTGATTTCTGCACCCGTATCTATTAAAAATGTGAGTGGTTGTATATTGGAGTTGTTCAACATTATTTCAACAAAATTTGGATCGTTTTGAGCTGCTTCTTTAATAAGATTATTGGTTTGCAGCTCTGGTACATGTAGTTTTAGATTATCTGGTTGCCCTAATATGTTTCTTGGACAGGCAGCTCGGGACCTTGAGCCTGTCCATGAGTGTTTACCGAATTATTTTGATTATTTGGCCGTACTCTCCTTACGACTAAGAACTACAAATAATGAATAAAATTTCAAAAAAAATATAATTAGCCAAAATTACTACCAAAGCATGTGTTTTATCACCACAACTCAATTTTTTTATATTTCAATTGTCCACCATGTGGGTCTACTGGACCATTTACCCCGCGCAACATAAAAATGCCCGTTAAAATTTAATATTTTGTTCGAAATAACGGTTAAACAGATTTGTCTATTTACCGTTATTTCGAACCAAATTTTAATTTTTTGCGTGCATTTATATTGCGTGGGGTTCAATTGTGCATTTTACCTACATTTTAACCAATTTTAATATAAAAAGATTGAATAGTGGTGACACAATTCACGTATAAGTAGTAAGTTTTGCTTATTAATATTTTTTTTGTGTTATTTTGAACCAAATATTTCTTTTTAAGTGCAATTTAATGTCATTTGGGGTTAAATTCTCTATTTAACCGACATTTTGAACCATTTCAATATGAAACAATTGAGATGTGGAGATTTAACACACTTTGGTAGAATTTTGGTATTAATTGTTCAAAATGACGTTCAAGTGGAAAAGTTATTAATAAACACACAAGAAAAATAGTAATAAGCAAAAATTACTACCAAAACACGTGTATTATTTTAAATGTTTACCACCAAAACTCAATTTTTTATATTTCAATTGTCCAAAATGTGGGTAAAATGACCCATTCAACCCCGCGAAACATAAAAATGCACGTAAAAATTTAATATTTTGTTCGAAATAACGGTCAAACAGACTAGTTTTGTGTAAACTTGTGTATTCACCGATATTTCGAACCAAATTTTAAATTTTGACGTACATTTATTAATTGCATGGGGTTAAATTGTGCATTTTCCCACATTTGAACAATTAAAATATCAAAAAATTTATTTGAATTGACAAAACACACGCTTTAGTAGTAATTTTTACTACTTAATATTTTTTTGTGTTTTTGCTCATTATTTGTCCATTTGAACGTCATTTTGAACGACATGCACCAAAATCTTAACCAAATAATGGGAAAATGGAGAATTTCATCCCAATAAATTCATTTCATCCCAATAAAGTTGCACCTAAAAACTAAACATTTTAATCGAAATAACGGTAAATAGACAAGTTGACACAAAACTTGTGGCTTTTACCGTTCTTTTGAACCGAATATTTTATTTTTAAGTTCAATTAAATGTCATTTGGGGTGAAATTCTCCACTAAACCGACATTTTGAACAATTTAAATATGAAACAATTGAGTTGTGGTGATAAAATTAACTTGTGTAGAATTTTGGTATTTATTGTTTAAAATGACGTTCAACTGGACAAATAATGAATAAAAACACAAAAAAAATATAATAAGCCAAAAGTACTACCAAAGCGTGACAAAACACACGCTGTATTAGAAATTTTTGCTTATTAATGTTTTTTTTGTGTTGTTTTGAACCAAATATTCATTTTTAAGGGCAGTTTAATGTCATTTGGGGTGAAATTCTCCATTTAACCGACATTTTGAACAATTTCAATATGAAACAATTGAGTTGTGGTGATAAAACACACTTTGGTAGAATTTTGGTTTAAATTGTTAAAAATGACGGTCAAATGGACAAATAATAAGTAAAAACACAAAAATAATATGAATTAGCAAAAATGTATACCAAAGCGTGTGTTTTATCACCAGAACTCAAAATTGTTCAACATTTGGGTAAAATGGACCATTTAACCCCGCGCAACATAAAAATGCACGTAAAAATTTAATATTTTATTCGAAATAACGGTAAAACAGACAAGTTTTGTGTAAAATTGTTTATTTCATGTTAATTCGAACCAAATGTTAAATTTTAACGTGCATTTTCAAATTGCGTGGGGTTTAATTGTGCATTTTACCAAAATTTTGAACAATTTCAAAATAAAAAAATTGAATCGCGGTGACAAAACACACGCTTTGGTAGAAATTTTTGCTAATAAATAATTATTTTGTGTTATTTTGAACCAAATATTTCATTTTGAAGTGAAATTTAATGTCATTTGAGCTGAAATTCTCCATTTAACTGTTATTTTGAACAATTTTAAAATAAAACAATTGAGTTGTGGTGATAAGACACTTTTTAGTAGAATTTTGGTATTATTTGTTCAAAATGACGTTCAAATGAACAAATAATGAATAAAAAATACAAAAAATTTATAAATTAGCAAAAATTAATTCTAAAGCGTGTGTTTTATCACCACAACTTTTTTTTTTATATTCCAAATTTTCAGAATTTGGGTAAAATTGACAAAATAACCCCATGCAACATAAGAATGCACGTAAAAATTTAATATTTTGTTCAAAATAACGGTCAAACCGATAAGTTTTGTGTTAACTTGTCTTTTTACAGTTATGAATGACGTCAAAATTTTTATTCAATAATGAATAAAAAATACAAAAAAATAGAAATTAGCAAAAATTACTACTAAAGCGTTTGTTTTAGAACCACAACTCTATTTGTGTGTATTCCAATTGTTGAAAATTTGGGTTAGATGGACAACATTACCCAACGCAACATTAAAATGCACGTAAAAATTTAATATTTTTTTTTCGAAATAACGGTAAAACTGACAAGTTTGGTGTAAACTTGTCTATTTATCGTAATTTCGTACCAGATTTTTTATTTTTCGTGCATTTGTATATTGCGTGAGGTTTAATTGTGCATTTTACCCAAATTTTGAACAATTTCAATTTAAAAAATTGAAATTTGGTGACAAAACACACTCTTTGGTTGTAATTTTTGCTAATTTATATTTATTTTTTGTGTTATTTTGTACCAAATAATTAATTTTTAAGTGCAATTTAATGTCATTTGGGCTAAAATTCTCCATATGACCGAAATTTTGAACAATTTTTAAATAAAACAATTGAGTGCTGGTGATATAAAAACACTCTTTGGTAGAATTTTGGTATTAATTGTTTAAAATGACGTTCAAATGGACAAAAAATGAATAAAAACCCAAAAAAAATAAAATTAGCCAAAATTACTACCAAAGCGTAAGTTTTATCGCCACAACTCAATTTTTTTATATTTCAAATGTCCATAATGTGGGTAAAATGGACCATGTAACCCGCGCAACATAAAAATGCACGTAAAAATTTAATATTTTGTTCGAAATAACGGTAAAACAGATAAGTTTTGTGTTAATTTGTCGGTTTACCGTTATTTCGAACCAAATTTTAAATTTTTGCGTGTATTTATATTGCGTGGGGTTAAATTGTGCATTTTACCAACGTTTTAACCAATTTAAATATAAAAAGATTGAATTGTGGTGACGCAGCACACGAATTAGTAGTAATTTTTGCTTCTAAATGTTTTTTTTGTGTTATTTTAAACCAAATTTTTCTTTTTTAAGCGAAATTTAATGTCATTTGGGATGAAATTTTTTATTTAACCGACATTTTGAACAATTTTAATATAAAACAATTGAGATGTGGTGATAAAACACACTTTGCTAGAATTTTGGTATTAATTATTCAAAATGACGTTCAAATGGACAAATATTGAATAAAAACAGTAAAAATTTATAAATTAGCAAAAATTTCTACAAAAGCGTGTGTTTTATCACCACAACTCTATTTTTGTATATTCCTATTGTACAGAATTTGGGTAAAATGGACAATATAACCCCACGCAACATAAAAATGCACGTTAAAATTTAATATTTTGTTCGAAATAACGGTCAAACCGACAAGTTTTGTGTAAACTTGTCTTTTAATCGTTATTAGGAACTATATTTTAAATTTTAATATTGCTGAGCGTAAAAATTTGCATTTAACCCACATGTTGAAACATTATCTATAAAAAAATTGAATTGTGGTGACAAAACACACGCTTTTGTAGTAATTTTTGCTTATTAATATTTTTTTTGTGTTATTTTGAACATAATATTTTACTTTTAAGTGCAATAAAATATCATTTGGGGAAAAATTCTACATTTAACTGACATTTTGAACACTTTCAATATGAAACAATTGATAAAAAACAGGTTGTGGTGATAAAACACATTTTGGTAGAATTTTGGTAATTATTGTTCAAAATGACGTTCAAATGGACAAGTTATTAATAAAAACACAAGAAAAATATTAATAAGCAAAAATTACTACCAAAGCGTGTAAATTATTTTTAATATTTATCGCCACATCACAAATTTTTATATTTCAATTGTCCAAAATGTGGGTTAAATGAAACATTCAACCCGGCGAAACATAAAAATGCACGTGAAAATTTAATATTTTGTTCAAAATAACGGTAAAACAGACGAGTTTTGTGTAAACTTGTGTATTAACCATTTATTCGAACAAAATTTTAAAATTTTACGTGCTTTTTTATTTTGCGTGGGGTAGAATTGTGCATTTTACTCAAATTTTGAACAACTTAAATATAAAGAAATTGAATAGTGGTGACAAAACACACGCTTTGGTTGTAGTTTTTGCTTATTTATAAATTTAAAATTTGTGTTATTTTGTTCCAAATATTTAATTTTTAAGTGCAATTTAATGTCATTTGGGCTGAAATTCTCCATTTAACCGACATTTTGAAAATTTTTAAAATAAAACAATTAAGTGGTGGTGATTTAACACACTTAAGTTTAATTATGGTAATAATTGTTCAAAATGATGCTTAAATGGACGAATAATGAAATAAAATACAAAAAAAATATAAATTAGCAAAAATTACTTCCAAAGCGTGTGTTTAATCACCACAACTCAATTTTTTTATATTTCAATTGTTCAAAATGTGGGTAAAATGGGCCATGAACCCCGCGCACCATTATAATCCACGTAAAAATTTATTATTTTGTTCGAAATAACGGTAAAACAGAAAAGTTAAGTGTAAAATTGTCTATTTACCGTTATTTTGAACCAAATTTTAAATTTTTACGTGCTTTTTTATATTGCGTGGGGTTAAATTGTGCATCTTTCTCACATTTTGAACTATTTAAATATCAAAAAATTGATTTGAGGTGACAAAACACACGCTTTAATAGTATGTTTGGCTTATTAATATTTTTTTGTGTTATTTCGAACCAAATATTTAATTTTCAAGTGCAATTCAATGTCATTTGGGCTGAAATTCTCCATTAAACCGACATTTTGAACAATATCAATATGTTACAATTTAATTGTGGTGATAAAACACACTTTGGTAGAATTTTGGAAATTTTTGTTCAAAATGACGATCAAATCAACAAATAATGAATTAAAACATAACCAAAAATATAAATTAGCAAAAATTACTACCAAAGCGTGTGTTTTATCACCACAATTCTATTTTTGTTTATTCCAATTAACGATAAATAGACAAGTTAATACAAAACTGATCTGTTTTACCGCTATTTCGAACAAAATATTAAATTTTTACGTGCATTTACATATTGCGTGGGGTTATTTTGTCCATTTAACCCACATTTTGAACATCTTTTATATAAAAAAATTGAATTGTGGTGACAAAACACACGCTTTGGTAGAAATTTTTTCTAATGATTATTTTTTTGGTGTTATTTTGAACTAAATATTGAATTTTTAAGTGAAATTTAATGTCATTTGGGCTAAAATTCTCCATTTGACCGACATTTTGAACAATTTCAATATGAAACAATTGAGTTGTTGTGATAAAACACACTTTGGTAGAATTTTGGTATTAATTGTTCAAAATGACGTTCAAATGGACAAATAATGAATAAAAACACAAAACAAAAAAAAATTAGCAAAAATTACTACCACAGCGTGCGTTTTATCACCACAACTGAATTTTTTTATATTTTTATTGTCCAAAATGTGGGTTTAATGGACAATTAACCTCGCGCAACATAAAAATGCCCGTTAAAATTTAATTTTTTTATCGAAATAACGGTAAAACAGACCAGTTTTGTGTAAACTTGTGTATTTACCGTTATTTCGAACCAAATTTTAAATTTTTGCGTGCATTTTTATATTGCGTGGGGTTGAATTGTGGATTTTACACACATTTTGAACAATTTAAATTTATAAGGATTGTATTGTGGTGACAAAACACACGCTTTGGTAGTAATTTTTGCTAATTAATATTTATTTTTTGTGTTATTTTCAACCAAATATTTAATTTTTAAGTGAAATTTTTTGTCATTTGGGCTAAAATTCTCCATTTGACCGACATTTTGAACAATTTCAATATGAAAAAATTGAATTGTGGTGAAAAAACACACTTTGGTAGAATTTTGGTATTAATTGTTCCAAATGACGTTTCAAAGGACAAATAATGAATAAAAACAGAAAAAAATATAAATAAGCAAAAATTACTACCAAAGCGTGTGTTTTATCACCAGAACTCCATTTGTTTATATTTTAATTGTCCAAAATGTGGGTAAAATGGACCATCTAACAACGCGCAACATAAAAATGCACGTAAAAATTTAGTATTTTATTCGAAATAAAGGTAAAACAGACCAAATTTGTGTTAACTAGTCTATTTACCGTTATATTGAAACAAATTTTAAATGTTTACGTCCCTTTGCATATTGCATGAGGTTCAGTTGTGCATTTTACTCAAATTTTGAACAATTTTAATATAAAAACATTGAATTGTGGTGACAAAACATACGATTAAGTAGTAATTTTTGCTAGTTAATATTTTTTTTGTTATTTTCAACCAAATACTTCTTTTTAAAGTGCAATTTTATGTCATTTGGGGTAAAATTCTTTATTAAATCGATTTTTTGAACAATTTCGGTATGAAACAATTGAGATTAGGTGATGAAACACACTTTGGTAGAATTTTGATATTTTTTGTTCAAAATGACGTTCAAATGGACAAATAAGGAATAAAAACACAAAAAAAAATTTAAATTAGCAAAAATTACTACCAGAGCGTGTGTTTTATCATCACAACTCAAATTTTTTAAATTTCAATTGTTCAAAATGTGGGTAAAATTGACCATTTTACCCCGCGTAACATAAAAATGTACGTAAAAATTTAACATTTTGTTCGAAATAACGGTAAAACAGACAAGTTTTGAGTTAAATTGTCTAATTACCGTTATTTTGAACCAAATTTAAAATTGTTACGTGCATTTTCATAGTGCGTGGGGTTTAATTGTGCATTTTACCCAAATTTTGAACAATTTTAATGTACAAACAAAACACAATTGGTAGTATGTTTTGCTTATTTATAATTATTTTGTGTAGTTTTGTACCAAATATTTAATTTTAAAGTGCAATTTAATGTCATTTGAGCTAGAATTTTCCATTGAACCAACATTTTGAACAATTTTAAAATAAAAAAATTGAGTTGTGGTGATAAAACACACTTTGGTAGAAATTTGGTATTAATTGTTCAAAATGACGTTCAAATGGACAAATAATGAATAAAAAATTATAAAAAAATTATAAATTAGCAAAAATTACTACCAACGCGTGTGTTTTTTCACCACAACTCTATTTTTGTATATTTAATTGTTCAGAATTTGGCTAGAATGGACAATATAACCCCACGCAACATAAAAATGCTCGTAAAAATTTAATATTTTGTTCTTAATAACGGTCAAACCGACAAGTTTTGTGTAAACTTGTCTATTTACAGTTATTTTGAAACAAATTTTAAATTATTTCGTGCATTTTAATACTGCGTGGGGTTAAATTGTGCATTTAACCCACATTTTGAACAATTTAAATATCAAAATATTGAGTTGTGGTGACAAAACCCACGATTTGGTAGTAATTTTTGCTAATAAATATTTTTTTGTGTGTTTTTGTTAATTATTTGTCTATTGGAACGTCATTTAGAACGACATGTACCAAAATCTTAACAAAGCAATGGGTAAATGGAGAATAACACCCGAAATGACATAAAATTGCACCTAAAAATTGAATATTCTAATCGAAATAATGGTAAATAGAGAAGTTGATACAAAACTTGTCGTTTTAACGGTTACTGTGTAATATCCGACATAAATAAGTCGTTTATTACGAGAAATTTGTATCACTTCAGAGGATCCAGGAGAACGGTCGTTACGCTGGCTAAGGCTCAGGAGAATAAGGGTGGGCTTTCTGGATCATGAAGCGATCTGTAATGACCGTAATAAAGTGGAAAAAAAATAGAAAAAAAAACAAAAGAAAAAGAAACATCATATTATCAATCCCACTAGCCTACTCACCAACCCGTCAGCTTACACTATAATTCCCCAAAAAAGTCTTTAACCGAACATCTTATGAGCGATCATACAATCGCGAAAAAAAATGAACACATTGCTTACGATTTTAAATTTAATAAAATATGTTTAAGATATATTCATTGAATTAATATACATTTATATATGTATATATGTAAATATGATTATTGAATGTAATGAAATAATAATTGATTAAATAAAAACTTACCCAACACACCCACAGCAAAGCGCTTTACGTTTGGCGGCGGTCTAAATTTTTCTAATTTTTAAATTATGAAATTATTCAATAAATAAACTTAAAACTACTAGTATTTGATTAATATTAATACAATATTGTTTAATATAAAAATTATAAAAAAATTAGTTATTTAATAAAGTAATTAATTAAGGATAAGATTAGATTTATAACATAAGAGTAATTTAATTCAAATATATATATAAAAAAAATATAATGATAGATAGTAAAATATGAATTGTATATGATTGAAAATATTACAAACTTTCAGTAAACCAGTGGATAAGTTGAATCCCATTCGATTACAAGTAATTGTATAACACTCATACTTTAACGACTACACAATATGATGGTCACTTGTATTACCAGCTTGCAGTAATATGTATTCGTATATTATTATAGTAAACTGTACGCTGTTTACACTTATTTTTGGATACGGTTACACTATGAACACGCTAATCTCGGGCGCGTGGTTTTTTCGACCTTGTGTTGGTAAACTATTTATTTCAACTGATCGTTTACTGAAGCACTTGCATACAGTTCCAACTTTATAGATGACAAAAAAAAACCTTCGTTCCCTTAAGAAATCAGGACGGAACCACATCATTTGACATGGCCCAACAACAAACAAAAAAATAATAAAGATGTATACCTTTGATACTGTTTAAATAATATAGACGTAATACAGCAGATACAGCTATGGTGTGGTCGGGTTTCACAAATGTTAATCAAAAAGACTGGCACTGATCACACACTATGTAGTCGCCGTGAATTAAACTATATGTTACGAGTATGCACTTTTTATGTTTCGTTTATTTATTTGATGTTTCTTTTTAGGAATGAATTAAACGAATTAAGGAAATCACTACGACTACTTACTTCGAAAAAAGATCGATGACAATTAATTTTTATTTCGATGTTTAGAAAAATGAACAAAACTCTTATACGGTAAATAATAACTCAACGGGAGGGAAAACGAGTTAATTTGATTGTCATACCGTAGCAATACCCCTACCTGTTAACCCATCATTGAACGAAGATTATATCAAAATGATAATCAGACTTTACAATTCGTGGGGACGACGCACACCCATGAGATGTCTCAAAATACAAAAGCCGGGCTAAATTCTATAGCTAACGTCATCTAGTTGTAGTTCAATACGTTATACCCGAATATCTTTAACGTGATATACTCCGAGTCGCTTTCCTTTCGTGTCATTTTCCTCAAATGCCACAGTACCTATTGGTTTCTGACTTACTGAATTGAAAAACTTAGGAAATAATTAAGCAGACAATTTATTCAATTTATCGCTCTGTACAAAATTACGCACGAACACTTGTTGTCCAACATGAAACTGACGTTTGGAGCTTCGTAAGTTTTAAGTATGCACGTTAGTTTCGTACGATTTTTTCAAGTGGTTTAACACCTCCTGCTGAACTAAAGATAACCGATCTATATTCGCCACATTAACATCCTTGTGTTCGAGGCTTTTAAGAGATTGGAGTAACTGGTAGTCTGGACCATGACCAATTTGATGCTGTCCAAAGACTAAAAAATGCGGTGATCTATTAGTACTGGAATGAATGACATTACGTAGTGCGGACCCAATTGAATGAATGTGTTTTCCCAATCCGTATGATTCTTACAGATGTATGAACGTATAGCAGACAATATCGATCGATTTACACGCTCGGACGCATTTGGTTGAGGATGGTATTTTGGAGTTAATATATGTTTTACCCCAAATTTATGTAACAATTCTTTAAATTTTGTAGCTGTAAATTGTTTACCATTATCACATAAGTTTATTTCTGGTACTGAAAACATATTAAACACTCGATGTTCTAAAAATGTATTTACATTAGCGGTGGTAGCATCGCGCATCGGCTCTATCAGAACAAACCGAGAAAAGTTGTCTAAAACTATAAAAAGATAACGATTGCCAAATTTAGACCTAGGATAGGGACCTAAGAAATCTATGTATAACTTCTGCCAAGGGCGTTTTATTTCACAAAAGTTGCCCATTGGTGGTCTTGAAATCTTGTTCATAGATTTACTTTGCTTACATGTATCACATTCACCAATAAAATTCAGTACATCCTTGACTATTTGTGGCCAGTAGTATTAACGCCTTAGCAATTCCAAAGTTTTCTGAATACCGTGATGAGCTGCAGTTGGTGGACAATGAGTATCTCTCACAAGGGAATACGTAAAATCATTGGGTACGTATAGCTTCCATAATGGAAGATCGGTATTATATGGCATAATCAGTTTATCGTTATTCACTGGTTTGATAAAAATATTGTTTTTAGAAAGTTTTAAGTTGGACTTCCAATTTGGGTTGTTCGTTAAGGTTTGAATTATATGCCTGTAATCCATGTCAGTAGTATCAGAAAAATCAAGGTTTCGGACAGCTTGTAAAATGGTATTTGATATTGTGTCATCAGTTGAAATTTCATCTGCATAGTAGCGAGATAGAGCGTCTGGCACTACATTGTCTTTTCCCTTTTTATACTCAATGGAGAAATTAAAGCCTTGTTATTTCAGGCTCCAGCGAGCGAGACGTCCGGAAAGCTCTCTTTGTTCCATTAGCCATTTTAGACTTGCGTGGTCTGTAATAATGGTGAAAGAGAAACCTTCTATGTATTGCCTGAATTTCTCAACGCTCAACACAGCAGCATAACACTCTAATTCTGGTATACTAAGGTTACGCTGTGCTGCGTTGAGCTTTTAAAAAATAAATGCAATAGGATATTCTTCGCCGCTGGATGACCTTTGAAAAAGTACACTGCCAACTCCTGTTGTAGACGCATCACACTGAATAAAAAAATGCTGAGTAAAATTGGGATGACATTATACTGGTGCTGTAGTCAGAGCAGTTTTTAATTGGTTAAATGAATTTTCGACCATTGGATTCCATTCAAACTTTTTATTTTTCTTGAGTAAATTAGTCAAAGGTTCAGCAATTTCAGAGTATCTGGAGATAAAGCGCCGATACCACCCAGTCATACCTAAGAAACGCCGAACTTGTCTAATAGTTTTAGGTCTCGGATAAGCGGTAATTGCACAAACTTTATCACTATCGACTTTCAACACTCCATCTCCCACAACATAACCTAGATATTTTAATTCTTTCAAACCAAATTTTCTTTTTGAAACATTGATAGTTAAGTAAGCTTGTTTTAATAGATAAGCAACTGTTGATAATAGATGTATATGCTCATCGAATGTCTCACTAGTGATTAATAAATCATCTAGGTAAACAAAGACTTGAGTGTGTAGTTCATGGGGTATCACACGGTGCATTAAGCGACACATTGTTTGCGGAGCGTTACAAAGTCCGAAAGGCATCACGGTAAATTGATACAGTGGTTTTCCCGGAACGGTAAAAGCTGTCTTATCCCTTGACCTCTCATCGAGCGGAATTTGCCAAATGGCGTCTTTCAAATCCAGGCTTGAGATAAACCTGGTTTTTTCGAGACGACTTAGAAATCCTTCAATGAGAGGTAAAGGGTATGCATTTTACCGTTACCTCGTTCAATTTCCGCGCGTCTAGGCACAATCGAACTTTGCCGCTCGACGCTTTTCTTACTAACGCAAAAGGTGAACTCCATGAACTACAACTCTCCTCAATGACCCCTAATAACAACATCTGATCTAACTCCTTTTCCATATCTGCTTGTACAGCAGGTGATACTGCGTAATAACGCTGTTTGACAGGTTCTTGCGTTACCAATGTCAATAAAATGTTTTACCAGGGTGGTTTTACCCAATCCGAGTACAGCTGATGATGGAAAAAGATCGATGGTCTGTTCTAAAAGTATTCGTTGGTTATTTGTGAGATCATGTAGTTTTTGGTTGTGTTCAAGCGATGAGTTTATAAAGTTTTTGTTTGATGTAGTATTTACTGTAGATACAGGATTAGTCGATGACAAAAAGGTAATTTTAAGGTCAAACGCCTGCCAGAAATCCATTCCAAGATAAAGGTCTTGATGTAAATTTGGAGCTAAATGTAGTGTAAATGTTTTGGTTCTGCCCGCAAACGACACTGGCACTTTAATAAAACCACTAAAAATTTCTTTTTGGCCACTAGCTGTGCGCACGTATGAAGGTAGATGACGAAACTGTACTTTAGGCATGTCAAGATATTTCTCACAACCTTTTCCGAGAACAGAAACATTAGCTCCGCTATCAAGTAAGCCCGATACTGTATCGTTTATTATTTTTATTTCGGCGTACGGTCTACCATCTATGGATCCGTATTGAGGCGCAACTGGCACACCAGAACCAGGTGTTTGTAATTCATGAATATTTCTCTTTTGACATAAAAGCTCAGGAGTGTAACCTGTACGACTCCACGTATCTTCATGTGCAACGCATTTTCTAACAAGTTCCTCGATAGTATGAAAGTGAATTCCAGAAACTTTATCTTGAAGACCAACTCGCATATTTCTTCTTATTATGTACATTAATTCAGAATCAGTAATAGGGATCTCAAACTGCAACGATAATTCTAAAAGGTCTGAATAAAATTCATAAAATGTTTCTCCTATTCTTTGTCGTCGAGATTCTAACTGCCGCCTAATATCCATGTCCGTACGTCGGTCTTGAAATCTTTTGGTAATCTCATCTTTCAAATAAGACCACGAAACATTTTTATTTCGTTCAATTAACATCCAATACCATTCAGTCGCGACGCCTTCAAGAACATAACTTAAAGTATTCACTAGTTGATCAGAAGGTTTACCTTCAGTTTTTGCCTTATGCTCGACTTTAAATAGAAAACGTTTTATGTTAGTTCTGAATGGTTTACCATCGAAAACAAAATTCCATTTAGGTGGCCTCTGATGTTCGCTAGTTGACTGAATTGTGTTTAATTGAGGTGGTGGTACTTGTGGGTTAAAAAGTGGCACGGAAGACGAACGAATATACCGGTTGTCTATCGGTGGTTTTTTAAATTGAGAAGTATGATTTATTTGACTGTCCGGGACATTCGATTGCAAATTAGGAGGTTCAGTGACCAAATTTAATGAGCTGGCTTGTTCGAGATTTTTACTCCATTGCAGTTTTGATGGATCTCGATTTTCAATAAAAAATTTATGTTTTCGAGAATTTCTAGATACATAAGAACGGTCAGAAACATCAGAAGAATCCGAATCTTCTATCTCCTCAAGTTGTAATACTTCTACCTGCGTAGAATTTAATTTATTTAACGAATCGTCTAAGTCGGGATCTTTATTAATAGCTTTCGCCAGTATTTCACCTAATTGCATACAACGTTCAAGTAATAAATTTAACTCTTCTTTGACCGTTGGAGAATATTTAAGACGACATAACCTTCCATAAATATGAAGTAACCTAGCCTCACAAACTTTTAATTGACTTTCATCTTTAACTTGAATAGTTTCATTCATGAAAATTTGTGTTTCTTTCAGTTTATGAGCTATTTTCTGTACCTCACGCTTGAGATTTTTCTTGGCTGCTAAATGAGGTCTATTTGGAATAAGAACAGAATGCTTCTTTTTTTCTAGGAATTGTTGTTTTAATTGTTCAAGTTTTTTGGGACGATCACCTTGAATTCCGCGTACTTGACATTCGATATCGAATTCATCGAAGTCTTAGAGTTCGATGTCAATATTATTCTCTAGCTGTGTCATTGTAGGATTTAATTTTTAAATTACGAAGTGAATTTTAACAAAACAAGTATAACATGAATGGGAGAGTATAATTATAAAAAAAAATACATAAAAAAAAAAATCTTATCTTATAAACAATCTTTACCAAAAAAAATTCAAACTTATGATAAAGTGACAAAATTTCCGAGTTGATCTCTAGAAACAATACAATATTCCAGAAATTTCGCAAATTAATAAAATAACTTATATGTTTTAACAATTAACGCAATTTTAGGATAACTAAATTAAAACTGAATAATGAAATGAAATGAAAAACTAATTATTTATTTCTATACGAAAACTAATTGTGACATGGGTATATAGTGAAGCTAAAAAGAAGTTGAGCTTTTAACAGTGATGAGTGTATCTACTGTACAACATAAAAATAAATTTGTGTGACTGTAATAGGCTTAAAGATGGGTACAAGGGTAAATTTAATATAATGATTTGGAAAGATAACATTAAATTTTAAGTTCACATAAAAGTATTCAACCAGTTATACTGGAAAGCTTTAAAACTTAAAATTTTTCTCTATAGTTTCATTGACAAGGTTTTATGTACTAACATTACAATCTATCTTATAAGAGAAGATTAAGCGAAAACCAGCAGTTAAATCAAATCATGATGTCATAGATTGCTTAGAGAATCAAACATTGAAATCAACGTCATTTGACGGAAACATTGCGCGCTAATCAAAATAATTAACCTGATTTATATGAAAAATAAATAAAATGAAATATGAATAAATTTAAACTGTGCATTTTTATCAATTAGCTGAGTCAAAAATGCAACCACTGGATGCAGCTTAATATTAAAAAAATCAAATAATTAAAAAAAAATCTGAATTATGGAAAGAGTCTAACACATTAAGTTACAGTGTTAACTGTAAAGAAAATATCATACCGTAAACTCGTGCTTGGGCGCCATCTGTAACATCCGACATAAATAAGTCGATTATTACGGGAAATTTGTATCACTTCAGAGGATCCAGGAGAACGGTCGTTACGCCGGCTAAGGCTCAGGAGAATAAGGGTGGGCTTTCTGGATAATCTGTAATGACCGTATAAAAAAGGAAAAAAAAAATAGAAAAAAACCAAAAGAAAAAGAAACATCCTATTATCAATCCCACTAGCCTACTCACCAACCCATCAGCTTACACTATAATTCCCCAAAAAATTCTTTAACCGAACATCTTATGAGCGATCATACAATCGTGAAAAAAAATGAACACATTGCTTACGATTTTAAATTTAAAAAAATATGTTTAAGATATATTCATTGAATTAATATACATTTATATATGTATATATGTAAATATGATTATTGAATGTAATGAAATAATAATTGATTAAATAAAAACTTACCCAACACACCCATAGCAAAGCGCTTTTCGTTTGGTGGCGGTCTAAATTTTTCTAATTTTTAAATTATGAAATTATTCAATAAATAAACTTAAAACTACTAGTATTTGATTAATATTAATACAATATTGTTTAATATAAAAATTATAAAAAAATTAGTTATTTAATAAAGAAATTAATTAAGAATAAGATAAGATTTATAACATAAGAGTAATTAAATTCAAATATATATATTAAAAAAATATAATGATAGATAGTAAAATATGAATTGTATATGACTGAAAATATTACAAACTTCCAGTAAACCAGTGGCTAAGTTGAATCCCATTCGATAACAAGTAATTGTATAACACTCATACTTTAACGACTACACAATATGATGGTCACTTGTATTACCAGCTTGCAGTAATATGTATTCGTATATTATTATAGTAAACTGTACGCTGTTTACACTTATTTTAGGATACGGTTACACTATGAACACGCTAATCTCGGGCGCGTGGTTTTTTCGACCTTGTGTTGGTAAACTATTTATTTCAACTGATCGTTTACTGAAGCACTTGCATACAGTTCCAACTTTATAGATGACAAAGAAAAACCTTCGTTCCCTAAAGAAATCAGGACGGAATCACATCATTTGGCATGGCCCAACAACAAACAAAAAAATAATAAAGATGTATACCTTTGATACTGTTTAAATAATATAGACGTAATACAGCAAATACAGCTATGGTGGGGTCGGGTTTCACAAATGTTAATCAAAAAGACTGGCACTGATCACACACTATGTAGTCGCCGTGAATTAAACTATATGTTACGAGTATGCACTTTTTATGTTTCGTTTATTTATTTGATGTTTCTTTTTAGGAATGAATTAAACGAATTAAGGAAATCACTACGACTACTTACTTCGAAAAAAGATCGATGACAATTAATTTTTATTTCGATGTTTAGAAAAATGAACAAAACTCTTATACGGTAAATAATAACTCAACGGGAGGGAAAACGAGTTAATTTGATTGTCATACCGTAGCAATACCCCTACCTGTTAACCCATCATTGAACGAAGATTATATCAAAATGATAATCAGACGTTACAACTTTAACCCAAATATTTAATTTTTAAGTGCAATTGAATGTCATAAGGGGTGAAATTCTCCATTTTACCGACATTTTGAACAATTTCAATATGAAACAATTGAGTTGTGGTGAAAAAATTAACTTTGGTAGAATTTTTGTATTAATTGTTCAAAATGACGTTCAAATGGACAAGGCGTGTGTTTTATCACCTTAACTCAATTTTTTTTTATTTCAATTGTTCAAAATGTGGGTGAAATGGACCAATTAACCACGAGAAACATAAGAATGCATGTAAACATTTTATATTTAGTTCGAAATAACGGTCAAACCGACAAGTTTTGTATAAACCTGTCTATTTACCGTTATTTCGAACCAAATTTGAAATTTTAACGTGCATTTTTATATTCCAAGGGGTTCAATTGTGCATTTTACCCACATTTTGAACAATTTAAATATCAAAAAAATTGAGTTGAGGTGACAAAACCCCACGCTTTAGTAGTACTTTTTGCAAATTATTATTTTTTTTTGTGTTTTTGATCGTTATTTGTCCATTTGAACGTCTTTTTGAACGATATATACCAAAATCTTAACAAAGTAATGGGTAAGTGGAGAATTTCACCCAAAATGACACAAAATTGCACCTAAAAATTAAATATTTAATAGAAATAATGTTTAATAAAGAAATTGACACAAAACTGGTCGTTTAAACGGTTATTTTGAACCAAATAATTTATTTTTAAGTGCAATTTAATGTCATTTGGGGTGAAATTCTCCATTTTACCGACATTTTGAACAATTTAAATATAAAACAATTGAGTTGTGGTGATAAAATTAACTTTGGTAGAATTTTGGAAATTTTTGTTCAAAATGATGATCAAATGGACAAATAATGAATTAAAACATAACCAAAAATATAAATAAGGAAAAATTACTACCAAAGCGTGTGTTTTATCACAACAATTCTATTTTTGTTTATTCCAATTAACGATAAATAGACAAGTTAATACCAAACTGATCTATTTTACCGCTATTTCGAACAAAATATTCAATTTTAACGTGCATTTACATATTGCGTGGGGTTATTTTGACCATTTAACCCACATAATAGACAATTTTTATATTAAAAAAATTGAATTGTGGTGACAAAACACACGCTTTGGTAGAAATTTTTGCTTATGATTATTTTTTTGGTGTTATTTTGAACTAAATATTTAATTTTTAAGTGAAATTTAATGTCATTTGGGCTGAAATTCTCCATTTGACCGACATTTTGAACAATTTCAATATGAAAAAATTGAGTTGTTGTGATAAAACACACTTTGGTTGAATTTTGGTATTAATTGTTCAAAATGAAGTTTAAATGGACAAATAATGAATAAAAACACAAAAAAAAAAATTAGCAAAAATTACTACCACAGCGTGTGTTGTATCACCACAACTGAATTTTTTTTATATTTAAAGTGTCCAAAATGTGGGTTAAATGGACCATTTAACGCCACGCAACATAAAAATGCACGTAAAAATTTAATATTTTTATCGAAATAACGGTAAAACAGACCAGTTTTGTGTAAACTTGTCTATTTACCGTTATTTCGAACCAAATTTTAAATTTTTGCGTGCATTTTTATATTGCATGGGGTTAAATTGTGGATTTTACACACATTTTAAATAATTTAAATATATAAGGATTGAATTGTGGTGACAAAACACACGCTGTGGTTGTAATTTTTGCTTATTTATGTTTTTTATTTGTGTTGTTTTGAACCAAATATTTATATTTTTAGTGCAATTTTATGTCATTTAGGGTGAAATTCTCCATTAAACTGACATTTTTAACAATTTCATTATGAGACAATTGAGTTGGGATGGTAAAATTAGCTTTGGTAGAATTTTGGTATTAATTGTTCAAAATGACGTTCAAATGGACAAATAATGAACAAAAACACAAGAAAAATATAAATTAGCAAAAATTACTACCAGAGCGTGAAACTTGTCACCACAACTCAATTTTTTTATATTTCAATTGTTCAAAATGTGGGTAAAGTGGGCCATTCAACCCCCCGAAACATAAAAATGCATGTTAAAATTTAATATTTTGTTCGACATAACGGTAAAACCGACAAGTTTTGTTTAAACTTGTCTATTTACCGTTATTTCGAACCAAGTTTTAAATGTTTACGTTCATTTTTATACTTCGTGGGGTAAAATTGTGCATTTCATCCTCATATTGAACAATTTTAATATCAAAAAATTGAGTTGAGGTGACAAAACCCACGCTTTAGTAGTAATTTTTGCAAATTAAATTTTTTTTTTTGTGTTTGTTCATTATTTGTCCATTTGAACGTCATTTTGAACGACATGTACCAAAATCTTAACAAAATAATGGGAAAATGGAGTATTCAGACAGAAATTAAATAAAATGGCACCTAAAATTAAAATATTTTAATCGAATTAACGGTAAAAAGGCAAGTTGACACAATTTTTCCGTTATTTTGAAATAAATATTTAATTTTTAAGGGCAATTTAATGTCATTTTGGACGAAATTCTCCATTTCACCGACACTTTGAACAATTTAAATATGAAACAATATAGTTGTGGTGATAAAATAAAATTTGGTAGAATTTTGGTTTTAATTGTTCAAAATGACGTTCAAATATGAATAGCGTTCAAATTTTTATTCAATAATGACTAGAAAATACAGAAAATATATAAAATAGCCAAAATAACTAGCAAGGCGTGTATTTTATCACCACAGCTCGATTTTTGTATATTCCAATTGTTTAAAATTTGGGTAAAATGGGCAATATTACCCCACGCAACATAAAAATGCACGTTAAAATTTAATATTTTGTTCGAAATAACGGTCAAACCGACAAGTTTTGTGTTAACTTGTCTATTAACAGTTATTTTGAACCAAATTTTTAATTTTTACGAGCATTTTTATGCTGCGTGCGGTTCAATTGTGCATTTTGCCCACAATTAAACCAAATATTTAATTTTTAAGTGCAATTTATTGACATTTGATGTAAAATTCTCCATTTTACCGACATTAAGAACAATTTCAATATTATAAAATTGAGTTGTGGTGATTAAATTAACTTTGGTAGAAATTTGGTATTAATTGTTCAAAACGACGTTCAAATGGACAAATAATAAATAAAAACACAAAAAAAATATAATTAGCCAAAATTACTACCAAAGCGTGTGTTTTATCACCTTATTTCAATTTTTGTTTATTTAAATTGTCCAAAATGTGGTTAAAATGGTCCATTCAACCACGAGAAACATAAAAATGCTTTTTATAATTTGCTATTTTGCTTGAAACAACGGTAAACAGACCGTGAAAACATTTGTGAAAACTTGTCTTTTTACCAATAGTTTGAAACAAATTTTAAATATTTACGTGCCTTTTCATATTGCATGGGGTTAAATTGTGCATTTATCCCACATTTAAAACAATTTTAATAAAAACAGATTACATTGTGGTGAATAAACACACGATTAAAAAGTAAGTTTTGCTTCTTAATATTTTTTTTGTGTTCTTTTAAACCAAAAATTTCTTTTTAAAGTGCAATTTAATGTCATTTGGGGTGAAATTCTCTATTTATCCGACATTTTGAACAAATTCAATATGAAACAATTGAGATATGGTGAAATAACTCACTTTGGTAGAATTTTGATATTAATGGTTCAAAATGACGTTCAAATTGACAAATAAGGTATAAAAACACAAAAAATATAAATTAGCAATAATAACTACCAAAGCGTGTGTTTTATTATCACAACTCAATTTTTTTATATTTCAATTGTCCAAAATGTGGATAAAATAATGAAGAGGAGCTTTTTCCGTCTCCGTATAATTTGTTGTTTAAAACAAAAACAAAAAAAATAATATTAATACTTTTTCTTTCTTTTATTTTTAATTTTTTATTAATTTGATCAAAACTCGAATGACTTGACAGGTATTTTACCGCAGGTATATATACCCCCCAAACAATCTGGCAAGGGAAATTTTTTAATAAAGGGCTCATGATGGCACATGGTTACTGCTGGTTAACATCTTACAATCTGGCAAGGCAAATGTTGAATAAAGGGCTCATGATGGCACATGGTTACTGCTGGTTAACATCCTCCCCGCCTTGAACATTCAACTTTTCAACATTTACTGGTAGTGGGCATAGATTAGTGATCGCCCGTTTGACGACTCCTGCTGCAGTTTTAATGGATACGACGCGAACACATCTGTCTGTGCCAGGATGCAGCTGGATTACTTTTCCGAAGTTCCACCTTAACGGAGGAAGATTGTCATTCTTTATAAGCACGATACTGCCTTCCGTCAGGTTGGTGGTTGGCGTCTGCCAACGATAGCGATGCTGCAATTGTGTTAAATATTCTGTGGACCATTTTGTCCAAAATTGGTGGTAGAGTTGGTTTACTAATTGCCATCGTTTCTTAAGGCTTAACGTGGTCGGTTCAGTGAGTGATGGTTCTGGAATGGCAGTTAATGCACGACCGATGAGAAAATGTCCTGGAGTTAATATTTCCACAGTGTCATCGGTTGTCAACGGAGTGAGAGGTCTTGAATTAAGTACCGCTTCAACTTGCTTGATAAGTGTGTTCAATTCCTCGTACGACAAATTTACATTACCCATCATTCTGCGAATATGGTACTTGGCTGACTTGACTGCTGCTTCATGCAATCCTCCAAAATGAGGTGAATTTGGAGGTATGAACTTCCACGTAATTCGGTGGTCTTGGCCTACTGAGGACCATTTCGCGTCTTGCTGGTTTAATATAAAGAAAAGTTCGTGCAATTTTGAATTTGCCCCGACGAAGTTGGTTCCGTTATCGGAAAAAATATTCTTGCAGAGACCTCTAGTGGCAATGAAGCGTCTCAGTACTCCCAGAAATGACGCTGATGATAAATCGGAAGCTAGTTCAAGGTGCATCGCTTTTGTCGCCAAGCACACAAATACCGCTACATACGATTTGGTGGGCACCCTGCCTCTGATATGGTAGTGGATGTATAGAGGTCCGGCGTAATCCACGGCAACATTATGAAATGGTGGCGCCACGTTCACACGTTCCGCAGGTAAATCCGCCATCATCTGGTGCAATAGTTTGGGTCTGGCCCGCGTACACAATACAGATTCCTTGCAGACCTTTGTTGCTAATTTTTTCCCATTGATAGGCCAGTACTCTTGTCTAACAGTTGCCAAAAGACCTTGTGGCCCAATATGCAGGTGTCGTAAATGAAAGTATTTCATTATGATTAGGGTGAAAAAATGATCTTTTGGCAAAAGAATTGCATGTCGTGATACATATGATAGAGCTGAGTATTGTAAACGCCCACCAACTCTTAGTAATTTGTTGTCGTCTAGAAATATTGCTAACGATTTAAGCGTCGGATCTCGAACTACATACTTCTTTTGTGAAAAGCCATGATAAATACCCGGAAATGCCTGTATTTGCATTGCACGTAGTACCATTTTTAATCCAATGTCTACCTCTTCTAGTGTCAATGGTCCAGTCTTCTTCACGACTGGCTTTTGGGTGTTGTGAATAAATCGAGCTATATATGCCATCGACCTACACACCAGCTTATAAGAATGTTTTGCGTGATTTCGATGAAGAAGATCATCGACGTTTTCCGCTAATGCACTGACTAAACTAGATTTGCGGCGTTGCTCTGGAATAACAATACCCTGCCCAAATGTACAACTTTTATTGTTCCAATGTTCATCCACATAGGATAGGTATGGCGGTCCATGCCACCAGAGGCTAGATGTCACGAGTAAGCGAGGTATTAACCCTCTGGATACTTAATCCGCGGGATTGAGTTTAGATTCGACATGCAGCCAATTTTTTGATTTAGATAGGGATTGAATCATTGATACTCGATTGGCCACATAAGTGTTCCACCTAGTGGATGGAGAATTGATCCAATGGAGGGTTATCAACGATTCAGTCCAATAAAAGTAATCATTGACGTTAAAGTTAATAATGCTTGAGACTTTGTCGATGAGTTTCACCAGAAGTAGTGCTGCGCACAGCTCTAGCTTGGGTAATGTTTGTTTTTTAAGGGGAGCTACACGAGATCTAGCGCACAAAAGTGTGACACTATGTGTACTGTTATCATGAAAACGCACATACACCACTGCCCCATAGGCCTTTTCACTGGCATCAGCGAACCCATGTAGTTGAATATCGTGTGGATATTGAATTGCATTGAAAACATGGCGTGGAATTTTAAGTCGACTCAGCTCATGCAAGTTCTCCATGAAATTCAACCAATATGAGTGGTGGCTCATAGGCAAACTTTCATCCCAATGCACTTTTAAATTCCATAAGTTTTGTAGAAATATTTTTCCTAATACGATGACAGGTGCAATCAAACCGTTTGGATCGAAAATACTAGCAAGTTGAGAAATGACTATCCGTTTTGTGATTCTGTTTGACTCTGAGAATCTATTAGTTACCTGAATGATAAAGTGATCCAACATGGGTTGCCAATATAAACCTAATGTTTTTACAACCTCGTCATCGTTAATGTGCAATAACGACTCACGGTCATCTAATGGAATGTCAACTATAAGGTTGTCATCATTCGAACACCATTTTCTTAGCTTCATTCCGGCCGATAACAGAATATGTGAGATTGACGATTTTAATCTGGAGGCTTCTTCAGCACAATTGGACCCAGTTAAAATGTCGTCAACATAAATATCATTTTGAATGACTGTAGCCGCTAACGGTTCCTCGGCCATGTTATCGAGTGCGAGTTGGTGCAAGCATCGAGTCGCGAGAAAAGGTGCGGTAGTGGTACCATATGTTACGGTTTTTAACCGATATGTGCGAAGCTCGTCTGCCAAGTTGAAACGCCAATAAATGTAATGATATTTCTGGTCGCTTGGATGGAGTAGTATCTGACGGTACATTTTACTAATATCTGCACTAAACGCATATCTATGTGACCGGAATCGTAGGAGAATGGAAAACAGTTCATTTTGCACCACCGGCCCGGTCATCAACAGGTCGTTTAATGAGAAGCCGGATGCTGATTTTGCTGAACCGTCGAACACTACCCGTAACTTCGTGGAAGACGAATCGGGCTTCAATACGCAATGATGGGGAAGGTAAAAATGTTCAGTTTCGACGCTTTCTACCCATTCCATGTGGTTAACTTGTATATATTCCAGCATGAATTGATTGTAGTCGGTTCGGAGTTCAGGGTGTTTCTGTAGTTTCCTCTCTTAGCTGAGAAATCGTTTTCTTGCCCGGTTTGAGGAATTCCCTAGTAGCAACGGAGATTTGGAGAAGGGCAATTTTACTATAAACTGCCCTGACTTATTTCTAGAAACGGTTTCTTTAAAATGCTGCTCACATTCGTTTTCCCCAGGGAAATTTATGTTGGTAGTTTCACATTGATCAGTTTCCCACAGCTTCTCTAATAATTTGTCTAGTTGACTTGATTCGTTTTCAGTTGATACCAGGTGAGAGTAACCAAGAGAGTTTCCTGTGGAAGCACCAATAACAACCCAACCTAAGGCGGTGTTCTGTAGTAGAGGTAAATTTTCACCCAATTGGATTTGGCCTACGGATTGCAGTTCTCCGTACACTTCGGCTCCTAGGATCAGATCTATTGATCGGCCATCGCAAAAGTGGGGATCAGCTTATTTTATGTTGGCGGGGATTGGCCACGTTGAGTGGTCCACTTTGATTGCAGACGGGTATTCAGAGAATTTCCTCAATATATGAACTTCAATCATTGACGAAAACTCTCCTATGCGAGAATGAAGATTCATTAGTGCGCATCGGGAAGATTTTGCTGGATATCCTCCGATCCCACTAATGTTAAGATGTGAAACCGTTGTTTTAAGGTTTAATCTTTTTATTAATGACTCAGTCACAAAACTCATCTGTGAACCGGAATCTAGTAGAGCTCTGACCGTCAATTTGGACCCTTGATTATCTAGAACGTCAACTAACGCGGTAGCTAAAAATACAAATTTGGACTGGTTTTCATACGGAATTTGTTTCGCTGCGTCTACTAGAAGGGAACTACTGTTAGAACCAACTTGTGATGACTTGGCATGACAACTAGTGTCTTGTGACAAACCAGCTAGTCTTCCAGGAGATACTGTTGTCGATTCGAAATGCAATAGTGTATGGTGTGGCTTTTGACACACTCGACAATGCTCTTGACTACTACATTGAGCCAAACTATGTGCAGATCTCAGACAATTAGTGCAGAGCTTGAGAGTCTCAACTTTTTTCTTGCGATCAATCGCTGACATTGCAAGAAATTGATAACACCTCATAATTGAATGTCCCGTCTTCATGCACAACGCGCAGTTATAGATTTTCGCAACATTGAATGAAGTAGCCTTTCGCTGATGTCGACTGAATGAAGGCGGGTTCTGATTTTGCAGTTTTGACATATTAGACGAAAGTGATGAACTAGCTTCATCCTTGGAGAGATCTATTCTACGACTTCTCAATTGAAGGAACTCGCAAATGTCAGTGAACGTAGGTAGCGAATTTCGCGGAGCTTGATCTCTCCATTTCACCTTTGTGTCTGAATCGAACTTGGTGTACATTAAATACACCAGAAGATCATCCCAGTATTGCACTGGACGCCATAAAGTGTTTAACGACCTAATGTGAGAGTTAAATTCATCAACCAAATTCAATAATTTGGATGACGTTGCTTTATCTATAGTTTTCATAGTAAACAATGCCTTAATGTGCTCTTCTGCTATTTGCTGGGGTTTATCAAATCTCTCAAATAATAGGCGCCGTGCCTCTAAATAGTTCGTGGGCACAAAATCTAAATTCTCAAACGACTTAGCTGCAATACCTTTGACTGAATGTTTCAAATACTGAAGTTTTGTTAAATCATTCAGTTTGGGATTGTTGTGCACGTGATTATCAAAAGACTGGAGCACGTGGTACATCCGCAAAATTTTGTAGATTTTTTTTTTTCATCCACATAGGATAGGTGTTAACCAGCAGTAACCATGTGCCATCATGAGCCCTTTATTCAAAATTTCCCTTGCCAGGATGTAAGATGTTAACCAGCAGTAACCATGTGCCATCATGAGCCCTTTATTAAAAAATTTCCCTTGCCAGATTGTTTGGGGGGTATATATACCTGCGGTAAAATACCTGTCAAGTCATTCGAGTTTTGATAAAATTAATAAAAAATTAAAAATAAAAGAAAGAAAAAGTATTAATATTAAGTTTTTTGTTTTTGTTTTAAACAACAAATTATACGGAGAAGGAAAAAGCTCCTCTCCATTAACATTGGTGTCAGAAGTGGGATATTATCCCAATATCTACAGTAATTTCAACAAATTTACGCATCTTCAGTTGTTTCTACACCACAAGAACGGGTTCTTTCTTTGGGATCACGCAAGCAGCTTCTTCAATCTACGTTTTTTGCAACAAACTACAAGTCATCTTGTGAATTTTCTTCACACACCATATTTTTTACGTTTTTATTGGGATACTACAATTACGAAAAAAAAAAATCTACAAAATTTTGCGTATGTACCACGTGTTCCAGCGTGTAAATTATTATTCAACAAACATCCGTCCAGTTGATCTTCAAAGGTGCCATTGCGGCAATTCACGGCGATAAAGCGTGCGGATTTGAACAACACCACGTGGTCCATCTTGTGAACCATTCTTCACAAGTATCCGTCTAGTTGCGGATTATCGTCATAAGTGCCACACACCGTTCACATTCATTGGGGGTGTATCGACGGCATATACTACTATACTACCTGTTCAGAAAACCGGATATCCTGGCAATCAGCCTGAGGATTCGTGATATTGTGATTACGATTGCTGCTGCATATCGCCATTGACCTGCAGCAGAGCTCCAACTCGGGTGCGCAGTAGACTAAGGACCGGTTCTAGATCATCTACAGTAAGACGTAAGTTGGTGCACTGATTAATTTTGTTTTTGTTGGTTAGAATTTTGGTGTTTTGGAATAATTTCTCTGTTGTTAAAGTTCCACGTTAAGCATATCAAATCGAAATTCGATTCGTAACCGTTTATTAGCTATACGCGATAGTTTGAAGTTCCAACTGTTCTTATGGCAGCGGTCCAGATAAAACGATTGATTCAATCAAATAAAGCATTCCTTGATTCTCTGGTTGAATTGTCAGAGTTTACGACCACCAAATTAAGTACGGCTTCAATGTCACAGATTAAATTGCGTCTTAACGATCTCATTAGCAGTTACAATAATTTCAGGATAACTCAGTTAGACTTAGAATCATTAGACGAAACTCAACTAGATACGGACACTCGTTCTGTTGTGACCCGTCAATACTATGAACTAAGACCAGCTTTGGAAGAGAGACTTGAGGAACTGAAGATCAAGAAAGGCACAGCACCGACTATGCAGCCCGATACGTTGGCATTCGTGCCTAAACTACCCGAGATTACTCTTGACAGTTTTTATGGTGAAATTACAAAATGGAAAGGGTTCATTGAGTCTTTTGATAATCACGTGCACAACAATCCAAAACTGAATGATGTAACAAAACTTCAGTATTTGAAACATTCAGTCAAAGGTATTGCAGCTAAGTCGTTTGAGAATTCAGATTTTGTGTCCGCGAACTATTTAGAGGCACGGCGCCTATTATTTGAGAGATTTGATAAACCCCAGCAAATAGCAGAAGAGCACATTAAGGCATTGTTTACTATGAAAACTATAGATAAAGCAACGTCATCCAAATTATTGAATTTGGTTGATGAATTTAACTCTCACATTAGGTCGTTAAACACTTTATGGCGTCCAGTGCAATACTGGGATGATCTTCTGGTCTATTTAATGTACACCAAGTTCGATTCAGACACAAAGGTGAAATGGAGAGATCAAGCTCCGCGAAATTCGCTACCTACGTTCACTGACATTTGCGAGTTCCTTCAATTGAGAAGTCGTAGAAAAGATCTCTCCAAGGATGAAGCTAGTTCATCACTTTCGTCTAATATGTCAAAACTGCAAAATCAGAACCCGCCTTCATTCAGTCGACATCAGCGAAAGGCTACTTCATTCAATGTTGCGAAAA
Source organism: Tipula lateralis (assembly GCA_963932295.1). Classification (NCBI taxonomy): domain Eukaryota; kingdom Metazoa; phylum Arthropoda; class Insecta; order Diptera; family Tipulidae; genus Tipula; species Tipula lateralis. Next base: position 149,826 of record CAWVQQ010000235.1, read on the forward strand.
TCTATAACTGCGCGTTGTGCATGAAGACGGGACATTCAATTATGAGGTGTTATCAATTTCTTGCAATGTCAGCGATTGATCGCAAGAAAAAAGTTGAGACTCTCAAGCTCTGCACTAATTGTCTGAGATCTGCACATAGTTTGGCTCAATGTAGTAGTCAAGAGCATTGTCGAGTGTGTCAAAAGCCACACCATACACTATTGCATTTCGAATCGACAACAGTATCTCCTGGAAGACAAGCTGGTTCGTAACAAGACACTAGTTGTCATGCCAAGTCATCACAAGTTGGTTCTAACAGTAGTTCCCTTCTAGTAGACGCAGCGAAACAAATTCCGTATGAAAACCAGTCCAAATTTGTATTTTTAGCTACCGCGTTAGTTGACGTTCTAGATAACCAAGGGTCCAAATTGACGGTCAGAGCTCTACTAGATTCCGGTTCACAGATGAGTTTTGTGACTGAGTCATTAATAAAAAGATTAAACCTTAAAACAACGGTTTCACATCTTAACATTAGTGGGATCGGAGGATATCCAGCAAAATCTTCCCGATGCGCACTAATGAATCTTCATTCTCGCATAGGAGAGTTTTCGTCAATGATTGAAGTTCATATATTGAGGAAATTCTCTGAATACCCGTCTGCAATCAAAGTGGACCACTCAACGTGGCCAATCCCCGCCAACATAAAATAAGCTGATCCCCAGTTTTGCGATGGCCGATCAATAGATCTGCTCCTAGGAGCCGAAGTGTACGGAGAACTGCAATCCGTAGGCCAAATCCGATTGGGTGAAAATTTACCTCTACTACAGAACACCGCCTAAGGTTGGGTTGTTATTGGTGCTTCCACAGGAAACTCTCTTGGTTACTCTCACCTGGTATCAACTGAAAACGAATCAAGTCAACTAGACAAATTATTAGAGAAGCTGTGGGAAACTGATCAATGTGAAACTACCAACATAAATTTCCCTGGGGAAAACGAATGTGAGCAGCATTTTAAAGAAACCGTTTCTAGAAATAAGTCAGGGCAGTTTATAGTAAAATTGCCCTTCTCCAAATCTCCGTTGCTACTAGGGAATTCCTCAAACCGGGCAAGAAAACGATTTCTCAGCTAAGAGAGGAAACTACAGAAACACCCTGAACTCCGAACCGACTACAATCAATTCATGCTGGAATATATACAACTTAACCACATAGAATGGGTAGAAAGCGTCGAAACTGAACATTTTTACCTTCCCCATCATTGCGTATTGAAGCCTGATTCGTCTTCCACGAAGTTACGGGTAGTGTTCGACGGTTCAGCAAAATCAGCATCCGGCTTCTCATTAAACGACCTGTTGATGACCGGGCCGGTGGTGCAAAATGAACTGTTTTCCATTCTCCTACGATTCCGGTCACATAGATATGCGTTAAGTGCAGATATTAGTAAAATGTACCGTCAGATACTACTCCATCCAAGCGACCAGAAATATCATTACATTTATTGGCGTTTCAACTTGGCAGACGAGCTTCGCACATATCGGTTAAAAACCGTAACATATGGTACCACTACCGCACCTTTTCTCGTGACTCGATGCTTGCACCAACTCGCACTCGATAACATGGCCGAGGAACCGTTAGCGGCTACAGTCATTCAAAATGATATTTATGTTGACGACATTTTAACTGGGACTAATTGTGCTGAAGAAGCCTCCAGATTAAAATCGTCAATCTCACATATTCTGTTATCGGCCGGAATGAAGCTAAGAAAATGGTGTTCGAATGATGACAACCTTATAGTTGACATTCCATTAGATGACCGTGAGTCGTTATTGCACATTAACGATGACGAGGTTGTAAAAACATTAGGTTTATATTGGCAACCCATGTTGGATCACTTTATCATTCAGGTAACTAATAGATTCTCAGAGTCAAACAGAATCACAAAACGGATAGTCATTTCTCAACTTGCTAGTATTTTCGATCCAAACGGTTTGATTGCACCTGTCATCGTATTAGGAAAAATATTTCTACAAAACTTATGGAATTTAAAAGTGCATTGGGATGAAAGTTTGCCTATGAGCCACCACTCATATTGGTTGAATTTCATGGAGAACTTGCATGAGCTGAGTCGACTTAAAATTCCACGCCATGTTTTCAATGCAATTCAATGTCCACACGATATTCAACTACATGGGTTCGCTGATGCCAGTGAAAAGGCCTATGGGGCAGTGGTGTATGTGCGTTTTCATGATAACAGTACACATAGTGTCACACTTTTGTGCGCTAGATCTCGTGTAGCTCCCCTTAAAAAACAAACATTACCCAAGCTAGAGCTGTGCGCAGCACTACTTCTGGTGAAACTCATCGACAAAGTCTCAAGCATTATTAACTTTAACGTCAATGATTACTTTTATTGGACTGAATCGTTGATAACCCTCCATTGGATCAATTCTCCATCCACTAGGTGGAACACTTATGTGGCCAATCGAGTATCAATGATTCAATCCCTATCTAAATCAAAAAATTGGCTGCATGTCGAATCTAAACTCAATCCCGCGGATTTAGTATCCAGAGGGTTAATACCTCGCTTACTCGTGACATCTAGCCTCTGGTGGCATGGACCGCCATACCTATCCTATGTGGATGAACATTGGAACAATAAAAGTTGTACATTTGGGCAGGGTATTGTTATTCCAGAGCAACGCCGCAAATCTAGTTTAGTCAGTGCATTAGCGGAAAACGTCGATGATCTTCTTCATCGAATTCATGCAAAAAATTCTTATAAGCTGGTGTGTAGGTCGATGGCATATATAGCTCGATTTATTCACAACACCAAAAAGCTAGTCGTGAAGAAGACTGGACCATTGACACTAGAAGAGGTAGACATTGGATTAAAAATGGTACTACGTGCAATGCAAATACAGGCATTTCCGGGTATTTATCATGGCTTTTCACAAAAGAAGTATGTAGTTCGAGATCCGACGCTTAAATCGTAAGCAATATTTCTAGACGACAACAAATTACTAAGAGTTGGTGGGCGTTTACAATACTCAGCTCTATCATATGTATCACGACATGCAATTCTTTTGCCAAAAGATCATTTTTTCACCCTAATCATAATGAAATACTTTCATTTACGACACCTGCATATTGGGCCACAAGGTCTTTTGGCAACTGTTAGACAAGAGTACTGGCCTATCAATGGGAAAAAATTAGCAACAAAGGTCTGCAAGGAATGTGTATTGTGTACGCGGGCCAGACCCAAACTATTGCACCAGATGATGGCGGATTTACCTGTGGAACGTGTGAACGTGGCGCCACCATTTCATAATGTAGCCGTAGATTACGCCGGACCTCTATACATCCACTACCATATCAGAGGCAGGGTGCCCACCAAATCGTATGTAGCGGTATTTGTGTGCTTGGCGACAAAAGCGGTGCACCTTGAACAAGCTTCCGATTTATCATCAGCGTCATTTCTGGGAGTACTGAGACGCTTCATTGCCACTAGAGGTCTCTGCAAGAATATTTTTTCCGATAACGGAACCAACTTCGTCGGGGCAAATTCAAAATTGCACGAACTTTTCTTTATATTAAACCAGCAAGACGCGAAATGGTCCTCAGTATGCCAAGACCACCGAATTACGTGGAAGTTCATACCTCCAAATTCACCTCATTTTGGAGGATTGCATGAAGCAGCAGTCAAGTCAGCCAAGTACCATATTCGCAGAATGATGGGTAATGTAAATTTGTCGTACGAGGAATTGAACACACTTATCAAGCAAGTTGAAGCGGTACTTAATTCAAGACCTCTCACTCCGTTGACAACCGATGACACTGTGGAAATATTAACTCCAGGACATTTTCTCATCGGTCGTGCATTAACTGCCATTCCAGAACCATCACTCACTGAACCGACCACGTTAAGCCTTAAGAAACGATGGCAATTAGTAAACCAACTCTACCACCAATTTTGGACAAAATGGTCCACAGAATATTTAACACAATTGCAGCATCGCTATCGTTGGCAGACGCCAACCACCAACCTGACGGAAGGCAGTATCGTGCTTATAAAGAATGACAATCTTCCTCCGTTAAGGTGGAACTTCGGAAAAGTAATCCAGCTGCATCCTGGCACAGACGGATGTGTTCGCGTCGTATCCATTAAAACTGCAGCAGGAGTCGTCAAACGGGCGATCACTAATCTATGCCCACTACCAGTAAATGTTGAAAAGTTGAATGTTCAAGGCGGGGAGGATGTTAACCAGCAGTAACCATGTGCCATCATGAGCCCTTTATTCAAAATTTCCCTTGCCAGATTGTAAGATGTTAACCAGCAGTTACCATGTGCCATCATGAGCCCTTTATTTAAAAATTTCCCTTGCCAGATTGTTTGGGGGGTATATATACCTGCGGTAAAATACCTGTCAAGTCATTCGAGTTTTGATAAAATTAATACAAAAAATTAAAAATAAAAGAAAGAAAAAGTATTAATATTAAGTTTTTTGTTTTTGTTTTATCAAAACTCGAATGAATTGACAGGTATTTTATCGCAGGTATATATACCCCCCAAACAATCTGGCAAGGGAAATTTTTTAATAAAGGGCTCATGATGGCACATGGTTACTGCTGGTTAATGTCCTCCCCGCCTTGAACATTCAACTGTTCAACATTTACTCGAAATGACTTAAAGTTGCACCCGAAAATTAAATAATTTAATCGCAATAACAGTAAATAGACCATTTGACACAAAAATTGTCGTTTTTACCGTTATTTTGAACGAAATATTTAATTTTTAAGTTCAATAAATTGTCATTTGGGGTGAAATTCTCCATTTAACCGACATTTTGAATAACTTAAATATGAAACAATTGAGTTGTGGTGATAAAATTAACTTTGGTAGAATTTTGGTATTAATTGTTCAAAATGAGGTTCAAATGGACAAATAATGAATAAAAACACAAAAAAAAATTAATTAGCAAAAAATTATTACTAAAGCATGGGTTCTGTCACTACAACTCAATTTTTTTATATTTAAATTGTTTAAAATGTGGGTTAAATGCACAATTTAACCCCACGCAATGTTAAAATGAACTTTCAAATTTTCAATTTGGTACGAAATGACGATAAATAGACAACTAAACACAAAACTTGTGTGTTTTACCGTTATTTCGAGCAAAATGCGTGGGGTGATATTGTCCATTTTATTCAAATTTCGAACAAGTGGAAAATACAAAAATAGAGTTGTGGTGATAAAACACACGCTTTGGTAGAAGTTTTTACTAATTTTTATATTTTTGGTATTTTTTAATTTATTAAATGACGTTCAATCATTTGAACGTCTTTTTGAACAATTAGTAACAAAATTTTACCAAAAAGTGTTTTATCACCACAACTCCATTGTTTCATATTGAAATTGTTCAAAATGTTGGTAAAATTAAGAATTTCAACCCAAATGACAATAAATTGCACTTAAAAATTAAATTGTCGGTTCAAAATAACGGTTAAAACGACAAGTTTTGTGTAAACTTGTCTTTTAAACGTTATTTCGGTTAAAATATTTTATTTTTAAGTTTAATTTAATGTTATTTGGGCTAAAATTCTCCATTTAACAGACATTTTGAACAATTTTTAAATGACACAATTGGGTTATGGTGATAAAACATATTTTGGTAGTATTTTGGTAATAATTGTTTAAAATGACGTTCATATGGACAAATAAGGAATAAAGACACAAAAAAAATAAAAATTAGCAATAATTACTACCAAAGCGTGAGTTTTATCATCACAACTCAATTTTTTTTATATTTCAATTGTTCAAAATGTGGTTAAAATGGACCATTAAACCCCGCGCAACATAAAAATGCACGTTAAAATTTAATTTTTTGTTGAAAATAACGGTAAACAGACAAGTTTTGTGTAAACTTGTCTATAAACCGTTATTTCGAACGAAATTTTTAATTTTTACGTGCATTTTTATATTGCGTGGGGTAAAATTAAGCATTTTACTAAAATTTGGGTTCGAAATAATAGTAAAACAGACAAGTTTTGTTTAAACTTGTCTATTTTCCGTTATTTCGAACCAAATATTGAATTTTTACGAGCAGTTTTATATTGCGTGGGGTTTAATTGTGCATTTTACTCATATTTTAAACAATTTTATTAAAAGATTGAATTGAGGTGACAAATCACACGCTTTGGTAGTAATTTTTGCTCATTGGTATTTTTTTTTGTTATTTTGATCCAAATATGTCATTTTTAAGTGCAATTGAATGTCAATTTGGGTGAAATTCTCCATTTAACCGACATTTTGAACAATTTCAATATAACAACAATTTTATTGTCGTGATAAAACACACTTTGTTAGAATTTTGGTATTTATTGTTCAAAGTGACGTTCAAATGGCCAAATATTGAATTAAAACAAAAAAAATATAAATTAGCAACAATAACTACCAAAGCGTGTGTTTAATCACCACAACTAAATTTTTGTAAATTTTAAGTGTCCAATATGTAAGTTAAATGAACAATCTAATGCAACGCGACATTAAAATGCACGTTAAAATTTAAAATTTTGTTCGAAATAACGGTAAACCAGACAAATTTTGTGTTAGTTTGTCTATTAACCGTTATTTTGAACCATTTTAAAATTTTTACGAGCATTTTAATGTTGCGTAGGGTTTAATTCTGCATTTAACCCACATTTTGATCAATTTAAGTAAAAAAAGATTGCATTGTGGAGACAAAACACACGCTTTGGTTGTAAGTTTTGCTTAATAATATTTATATTTGTGATATTTTGAAAAAAAAATATTTAATTTTCTAGGTCAATTTTATGTCATTTGGAATAAATTCTCCATTTAACTGACATTTTGAACAATATAAATACGAAACAATTGAGTTGTGGTGATAAAACAAACTTTGGTGGAATTTTGGTATTTATTGTTCAAACTGACGTTCAAAAGGACAAATAATGAATTAAAACACAATAAAAAATTTAAATTAGCAAGTATTACTAACAAAGCGTGTGTTTTATCACCAGAACTCAATTTTTATATATTTTAATTGTCCAAAATGTGAGATGGATCATTTAACCCCGCGATACATAAAAATGCTCGTTAAAATTTAATATTTTGTTCTGAATAACGTTAAAACAGACAAGTTTTGTATTAACAGACAAAGAAACAGACAAGTTTTGTTTATTTACCGTTATTTCGAACTGAATTTAAATTTAAACGTGCATTTTATATTGCGTGGGGTAAAAATTTGCATTACCCACATTTCGAACAATTAAAATATCAAAAAATTGAGTTATGGTGACAAAACACACGCTTTGGAATTTTTTTAACTATTTAATATTTTTTTTGTTTTTGTTCATTATTTGTCCATTTGAACGTCATTTTGAACGATATGTACCATAATCTTAACATAATAATGGGTAAATGGAGAATTTCACCCAAGTTGACATAAAAATGCACCTGAAAATTAAATATTCTAATCGAAATAGCGATAAATAGACACATAACTTGTCAATTAAACCGTTATTTTGAACAAAATATTTAATTTTAAAGTGCAGTTAAACAAAATTTGAGTGAAATTTTCAATTTAACTGACATTTTGAACAATATATATATGAAACAATTGAGTTGTGGTGATAAAATTAACTTTGGTAGAATTTTGGTTTTAATTGATCAAAATGACGTTCAAATGGACAAATAATGAATTAAAATACAACTTAAATATAAATTAGCAAAAATTATTACCAAAGCGTGTCTTTTATCAACACAAATCTATTTTTGTATATTCCAATTGTTCAAAATTTGGGTAAAATGCACAATTTAACCCAACGCAACATAGAAATGCACGTAAAAATTTAATATTTTGTTCAAAATAACGGTAAAACAGACAAGTTTGGTTAAAACTTGTCTATTTCCCGTTATTTTGAACCAACTATCAAATTTTTACGTGCATTTTGATATTGCGCGTGGTTCAATTGTGCATATTGCCCACATTTTGAACAATTTTATTATACAAAAATTGAATTGTGGTGAGAAAACACATAGCTCTATGCTAGTCCTATAGTACTGACATGGAAGATGGGTCGGCCCAAGGATTCTTAACACGACATAGGATCCAGATTATGTTTATTTTTCACCACCGATCGCACCGCCAAAACGATCAAAGGTGAAAAACCCATTTTGCATTCTGCCTCGAATCGGATTCGAACCAAGAACCTCCCGCTCCAACTGCAGCAGCTTTAACCACTGCGCCACCTGGGCGGTTAAAAAAAACAAAAAAAAATGCACGTAAAAATTTAAAAAAAAACAATTCGAAATAAAGGATAATAGACAAGTTAACACAAAACATGTCTATTTTACCGTTATTTTGAACAAAACATTAAAATATTACGTTCATTTTTATGTTGCGTTGGGTTATATTGTCCATTTTACACGAATTTTGAAAAATTGGCATATAAAAAAATTGAGTTGTGGTGATAAAACACACGCTTTCACGCTTTGGTAGTAATTTTTGCTAATTTATATTTTTTTTGATGTTTTTATTCACAATTTGTCCATTTGAACGTCATTTTCAACAATAAATACCAAAATTCTACCGAAGTGTGTTTTATCACCACAACTCAATTGTTTCATATTGAAATTGTTGAAAATGTCGGTTAAATGGAGATTTTCACCCAAAATGACATTAAATTGGACTTTAAAATTAAATATTTGGTTCAAAGAAACACAAAAAAAAAACTACTAATAAGCAAAAACTACTACCAAAGCGTGTGTTTTGTCACCACAATTTAATTTTTTTTATATTTTAATTGTCCAAAATGTGGGTAAAATGGACAATATAACCCCATGCAATATAAAAATGCACATTAAAATATATAAAAAATCGAAATAACGGTAAATAGACAAGTTTAAACAAAACTTGTCTATTTAACCGTTATTTCGAACAAAACATTAAAATGTTCCGTTCATTTTAATGTTGCGTGGGGTTATATTGTCCATTTAACCTTTAATTTGAACAATTTGTATATACAAAAATTGAGTTGTGGTGATAAAACACACGCTTTGGTAGCAATTTTTGCTAATTTATATTTTTTTTGTGTTTTTATTCATTATTTGTCCATTTGAACGTCATTTTGAACAATTAATACCAAAATTCTACCGAAGTGTGTTTTATCACCACAAATCAATTGTTTCTTATTGAAATTGTTCAAAATGTTGGTTAAATGTAGAATTTCACCCCAAATTACAAAAAATTGCACTTTAAAATTAAAAATTTGGTTCAAAATAACTAAAAAAAATATAATTTAGCATCAATTTCTACCAAAGCGTGTGTTTGTTGCCGACAATTCAATTTTTTTATATTTTAATTGTTCAAAATGTGGGTAAAATGGACAATTTAACCCCACATGTTGCGAAAATGAACTTAAAAAATTAATATTCTGTTCAAAATAACGGTTAAACCGACAATTTTGGTATTAACTTGTCTTTTTATAGTTAATTGGAATATACAAAATAGAGTTGTGGTGATAAAACACACGCTTTGGTAGTAAGTTTTGCTAATTTATATATTTTTTGTATTTTTTATTCATTATTTGTCCATTTGAACTTCATTTTGAACAATTAATACCAAAATTCTACCAAAAATAATTTTACCATCACAACTCAATTGTTGCCTATTTAAATTGTCCAAAATGTCGGTTAAATAGAGAAATTCATCCCAAATGACATTAAATTGCGTTTGAAAATTAAATATTCGGTTCAATATAACGGTTAAAAAAACAAGTTTTGTGTCAACTTGTCTATTAACCGTTATTTCGATTAGAATATTTTATTTTTAGGTGCAATTTAATATCATTTGGGGTAAAATTGTGTAAAATGGAGAATTTGACACAAAATGATATAAAATTGCACTTAAAAATTAAATATTTGGTTCAAAGTAACACAAAAGAAATATTAATAAGCAAAAACTATTACCAAAGCGTGTATTTTGTCACCACAATTCAATTTTTTTATATTAAAATTGTCCAAAACGTGGGTTAAATGCACAATTTTACCCCACGCATTATGAAAATGCACGTCAAAATTTAAAAAAAAATCGAAATAACGGTAAATCGACCAGTTTATTAAAATTTGTCTATTTTATTGTGATTTTGAACAGAACATTAAAATTTTACGTTCATTTTTATGTTGCGTGGGGTTATATTGTCCATTCTACCTGTGGAGGTCTACTTTGGTTCACAAGGTCAACTTTGGTTCACAAAGTAAAAATTGTGAATTAAAAAAACATATAATAATAATAAAAATAAAAAAGGTACTTACATGGAAAATTTACATGATAAATTGTTGGAATAAGTTAATTAGTTATCATGTTGGTAGAGAGAGTTTCCGGTTTTGATTTTTTATTAAGAGTTTTTTTTTATGGGATTGGATTTGAAAAAAAAAGAAGAACGGGAGTGTAAAATTGGATTTGCAATCCAATTTTACACTCCCGTTCTTCTTCTTTTTTTCTTTTTTTTTTGATTCAAAATAAAACCAAAAAGAAAGAAAAGAAAAAAATTTAACGAGGTGCCGAACGGAAAAAAAAGTTTAGCAACGTTGACCAGAGATATGACTTGGTTTGGAGATGAATTGTAGTGGATATGGATATGAATGATAAAACCAATCAATCAAGAAAAGAATCAAATAAATATTAACTTATAAATTTAGAGAGATTGAAACGAAATAGTCGTTCAATTTTTAGGGTTGTTAAGCTCTGAGCTAATGAAGTCACGTTATCACGCATATTAATTGGCACAATCGATAATGAATATTTCTTACCATCGATAATCAATATTTTTTTTGGTTATGTATGAGTTGGTAAAAGAGTCGATCTTACGGGATTTTTTTTGATGAACATAAATTATAAAGGGGGACAAGGGAGTCTAAGATCTGAAGTTGATAGAGACAGTCGAAATATATTTGACTAAGATAAAAGTTTAATTTTTTTGGTTTAATTTTATAAATTAATTTTAAGATATAAAAACTAAAAATAAGGGTGTTAATAATATATAGTTAAATTGAATAACGAAAATAGTCATAATAAACGTGTGGTAGTGATTTAAAAACACAGTTAGTGAAAAAAAAAGAATACTACGGTTCACTAATAATAAGAACGATTATAAAAAAAAAAAAATTAATAATCTTTATGGTGCTTAAGGTCGAAACCAACGTGGTGATTCTAAATCACTGAGAAAAAAAAATTTACATTTTATTATAATAAAATAAAGTTAAATACTTAAATATGAATCAACTGAATAAACTATTGCAATCCTGCACTAAATAAATAAACCTTAAAATCTAGCAACCTAATATATTAATAAAAAAAAATTAAATAATTAATGAATTCGTTAAATTTTCATTCATGCAATCATAATACATTCATTCAATCATCATTCAACATTCAATCATCATTCAACATACGTCATCAATTTTATAAGCTAAGCCATTTTTTTTTCATCATATATAAATAATACTATTAAATTTATAATTATAATTACATTATAGATAAAATTTAGGATTATATTGTTTTGTTTGGTTAAGGGTATAGTATTAAGTTAGTGTCCTTGTGATTGTAAAAATAAATTAAGGAAATTAAACAAACGGAATTTTCGCGTGTAAATATTATAATTTTTCTTCTGGTTTCCCCTGTTCGACTTAGTGCTTACGATTATTTTCTTTCTTTTCTAATATGCAGTTTTTAAAGACTTAGTAGTGCAAGTACAGGTAGGTTCTAAAGTGATATAAAGTAAGTAGACCCGGTCTTATCCTATTTATTTCCATCCTTTATCTAAGTGATCATTCAAGCATCTATTCATCTTCGAAAACCCCACCCCAATCCCTGAGCCTTAGCCGGCAGCAACAACGATCACTCCGAAGCTCTGAATAGATGAATAAATTTCAGTGACGAAAGGCATTTCTCTATAGAAACGAGGTTTTATATCTCGCGACTTCATTTATGCCGGTTCATTTCGTTACAGATGGCGCCCAATTCGGTTAAAAACGATAGAGTTACAGTTTTTGAATTTAGTTTTTTTGCTTTCCTTTCTTTTCATAACCTTTCCCTTCCATTTCTAAATTTCCGATCATTTAATAATTTAAAAAAAAAAATAAATTAATTAAATCTGATAATTTTTAAATTTTAATCATTATTTTTATTGGGATTTCATTTAGTATACGCGCGATTCTTATCCAGATAATCTGTTTGAAAGATCGTTAGTCCTGTATAATTTTTTTAATCTCATTTATTTTCCTATGGTTTATCTCACAATTATAATTAAAATTAAATAACAATTTCTTAATTCATATCGCGTTATGTCTAATAATTATTATCGAATTAATGTCCGAACAAGTGGTTAAGAACTTGTTGTTTACTAGGTTGATGCTTTCATGACTGCGCAATTTTGTTCTACGCTTGTGTATTGATTAAGTTGTTCGAAGCATGAAATCATTTAAAAACTTTCCTTAAGTTACTGAAATATCAACGCATTTTGGTTCCAATGTCATATTGTTGAATCCAGTGTTCGTATTTGATATCAGTGCTCTTAACATTTTTTTCATTTCTTTTCCTCCACTTTCCATATCCTTCGAGACCGGAATTATCTACTAAATATTTAATCGCTAATTAGAACTTACCTGTATTTCATTCGCTTTATATATCAATTTTTTTTTCTCTTCATAATTTTGAAGTATTGTTACTTTTATTATCTTATACATACATACAAATTTAAATAATTTCAATTTTTCTTCGTTTATTAAATAAAATACTTAATAAAATAATAATTAAAAATATATAAAATAAATAATAATTATTATATATTTTTAACATTTTTACGTTATATTATCATTATGGATTTACCAATTTTAAATGTGGACTATTTAGATATAGACGAGATCAAATTCGAATGTAAACTTCGTAAGATTACTGGCTCCCTTCGAGTCCAAATGAGGATTTTGGAAGCACAAATAAAAACAGAGTATAGTTATCCAAGTAAAGCTCCTCAACAACCTCATCCGTTAGTCTTAAAATTTCCCCATACTGAAGTGACTACTTGTACGAGCAAATTACACAAATTATAAATTTCATTTCACAAACTTGTTGAAATCGGTGATCCTGACAATGAAGAGATCGAAGCTCTTATTTCTAAATTTGTTCATGTTTATTCTCGATTGGAAAAAGTAAAGGATCTCTTAGAATTACCAATCCCCGTCAACAAATTGTTAGTCGTGATTAAAGATCTAATTCAATTAGCTTTAAAATTTCAACTTAAACAATTATCTCAACCTGAACTAATTACTGCTATCAATAATGTATCTATTGACCCCATTGAAATGCTTAATATAACAGGAATTTCCTTAGGCGAAACAATTAATTCAGACCATCCAACATCTCACAACACATCTACTCCAAATCATGATACCAGATCAAACACAAATGCTAAAGCTAGTAGGATTGAAACCAACAATATCGAAATTATTAATCCAATTAATATGAGAGAGCACGATGATGTTACTGTTCCGACTGTGGAACCCTCTGAACCTCAACTCTTAACAATCAATCAGGATAGTAAACTGGTAAACAAAAATATACCAATTGAAACATCCAATCATAATGCAACTTCATCCTTATTACCACCTGGAATTAATCCAATCTCCAACTATGTACCATTAAATCAGTATGCATCTTTTCATCAATCAATACCTCAACCTATAGATAGAGTGTTAACAACAAATATCATGGCTAGTGAATATCCAGTTCAAACAAAAAGTTTGCTACCTCAAGCGGATGTTCCTAAAACAAACCATAGTTCCCCTCGTTCGGTTAGTTTTCCGTCTGCTACTCCAATTCATTAATGGAACATAACCTTTAATGCCTCACTTGCAGGTTTACCTGTCGAAAAATTCCTATTTAGAATTGAACATTTAGCGAAAATACACCGCATTCCATTAGACCAAATAGCTACTGATATACATTCGCTGGTGCAAGATAGTGCACGAGAGCATTACTGGTTAATCATAGAGCGTAATCCCAATAGTAAATGGTTAGTTGTTCGGGAATCTTTTCTTCATCGTTTTAGAAATCGTAGATCAGACGCTGAAATCAAACAATCTTTACAAAATAGAGTTCAACGATTAAGGGAATTATTCATAGATTTTTACTATGATGTACTCAATTTATCGTTACCATTACAAATTTCTTTGCCGGATTTGGAACTTCTAGAAATATTGAAGCGGAACATGAGACCAGGCCTTAAAGCTCATTTAGCCGGACGAGTTTTTTCTTCCGTAGCTGATTTAGTTTATGTATGTGTTGCTACTGAGGACATGTGGAAAAGTATGAACTACGTACCTGAGCTTAACATGAATTACCGTAGTTCACATCAAAATATCCATGAAATAGTGGAAACAATCCCACCACAAGCCACTTCGAGTGATGTTTTATTTAATCATCGACAATTGCCTTTACCGACCATTATTGAGGAGTTTAATAAACCAACATATCAAAATTCTATACCTTTACGAAATGAATCTACTGTTACGTGTTGGAACTGCAGAAACAAAGGTCATATTTTTATCGATTGTGACTTGCCAAAATCTAAAGATTTTTGTTACGGTTGTGGAACTCCGGATGTGCTTAAGCCACACTGCATTGTGTGTAATAAGAAATCGAAAAACCGACCAGCGGAGATGCGCATACCTGGGCTGTTGCATTTCCGACAACCTCAGCCGCGAACAAATCGATTGACACCCCAGGGTTACCACCAAATCAACAACCCAAACCAAATTCTATAATTAATCTTATACAATTTCCAAATCAAACGCCTAAGTTATCACAAACTAAACGTTGCGTTAAGTTTTTTCGGAAAAATCGTGATATTATTACTCTCACCGAACAAATATCAGAGTCTCAAATTAATGCTGAGTATGACTATGAGGATTATCGCCCTTTTGCTACAGTAGTTATTGCTGGCATTAAAATACGTGGCTTACTCGATAGTGGTGCTTCCGTTAGTGCATTGGGTAGAGGATCCGAAGCTTTTGTTTTAGAAAATAATCTTAGTATTACCCCATTTCACACCTTTATTCAAACAGCCTGTGGGTCAGCTCAGAAAGTTATTGGGTATATAACTACGGACATTATATATAACAATAAAACACGTAAAATGAAAATCTTGATTGTACCAACATTACAACAAAATCTATATTTGGGTTATGATTTTTGGCGAGTTTTTGATATTAAGCCTTCTTTTTCCGAATTAATACCGGACACAACTAAATTTATTCCATCAAATAATTTAACCCCTGATTTAAAATGCAAACAACATAAGCTAACTATCGATCAAAAGAATAAACTTCAGGCCATAATCGATTCTTTTCCGAGTTACGAGAAATTAGGTCTTGGTAGAACGAACATTGTCACCCACGTTATCGATGTTGGGGCTTCTATACCGGTAAAGCAACGACATTATGCAATATCTCCTGCTGTGCAACTAGAAGTTTTCCGAGAATTGGATCGCATGATAGAACTGGATGTCATTGAAGAGAGTAACAGCTCGTGGAGTTCTCCCATGACAATTGTGAGAAAGCCTGGGAAAATCAGACTATGCCTCGATGCCAGGAGACTCAATGCACTTACTAAAAAGGATGCATACCCACTTCCTTTGATCGATGGTCTATTAAGTAGGCTAGATAGGACCAGATACATTTCGAGTCTGGATTTCAAAGATGCTTTTTGGCAAATTCCTTTCGATCCAGGCTCAAAAGAGTAAACCGCCTTTACTGTCCCGGGACGCCCCTTATACCAATTTAAGGTGATGCCTTTTGGGCTCTGTAATGCGCCTCAAACAAAGTTTTTCCCCACCATCAACATGACCAGGTATTTGTATATTTGGACGATTTACTCATAACAACCGCTACGTTCGAAGAACACCTCTCTCTACTAAGTGATGTTTCTGAAGGACTCACTAAAGGTAACCTTACCATCAATGTCCAAAAGAGTAAATATCTCCTCCAAGAGATCGGGTACCTTGGTTATGTAGTTGGGAGTGGTGGTTTAAAACCAAACCCCGACAAGGTAAAGGCCATTGCAGAGTTTCCTACTCCAAAGAATATTCGGCAAATACGACGGTTTCTGGGTGTTTTGGGATGGTATCGACGGTTCATAAAAAACTATTCAATCTTATCTGCTCCTCTTTCGGATCTCCTAAAGAAAAACAAAAAGTTTCAATGGAATGAACAGGCTCTGATCGCTTTTGAAGCACTTAAATCTGCGTTAATTTCGTCCCCGGTTCTCGCTACACCCGATTTTACAAAAAGGTTTTATATTCAATGTGACGCTAGTTCTACAGGAATAGGAGCTGTTTTTTTCCAAAAAGATCACGAGGGCGAAGACAGACCAATTTCTTTTGTGTCACAAAAGTTAAATGCTGCACAATGCAACTATAGCGTGACCGAACTCGAGTGTTTAGCGGCAGTCATCGCTATTAAAAAATTTCAATCATATGTCGAAGGACTGCCATATACAGTCATCACGGAGCACGCGAGTTTGACCTGGTTAATGACCCTAAAGGACTTATCAGGTAGACTGGCACGTTGGAGTTTGAAATTACAAACTTTCAACTTTGACATAGAGTATAGAAAAGGTAGCCAAAATACGGTTCGTGATGCACTGTCTCGTGTAGAAATGAATGCTTTTGAACTTCAAATGTCACCACTACACATAGATTTAAGTTCACCTGCATTTAGTTCGCCAGAATACGCAAAGCTTGTGCAACAGATTAAAATTAACCCACACAAATATTCCATTCAAGTGAATGATGGCAAAGCATACGTAAATACCTTGACCTCTGAATGTAATTGTCAATTCGATATACCAACTACTAAACTCCTCATACCTACAGAACTTCGACACGGTTTGATAAAATCAGCACATTGCCCACCTATGTCAGCTCATTTGGGCATCTCTAAAACTACGGAGATTCTCAAAAGATACTTTTATTGGCCCACGCTTCTATGTGATGTTCGTACCTATATATCTACTTGTGAATCATGTAAGGTTAACAAACCCATAAACTATTTGAATAAGCCTCCTTTGGGTAGTTTACCTATTACTTTTAGACCTTGGCAGAGGCTATACTTGGATTTCCTTGGGCCTTACCCTCGTACACGAAAGGGGAATACTACGATACTAATTTCGGTCGATCATTTTTCAAAATTTGTATTGACAAAGGCTGTTCGACAAGCGACTTCTACGGAGGTGACTACATTTCTAGAAAACCAAGTGTTTCACATTTTTGGAGTACCGAAAGTACTAGTTACTGACAACGGCAGGCAATTTGTTTCCAAATTACTCGGAAATTTATGTGACAAATATGGTATACAGCATTTATTCACGGCTAAATATTCTCCGCAAGCAAATGCGTCCGAGCGCGTAAATCGTAATATTTTAAATGCTCTCCGATCATATATTAAAGAAGATCAGCGAGTTTGGGCTACCACATTAAGTGCGGTAGCCTGCGCATTAAATAATTCAGTGCACGAGACAATTCGATTTTCACCACATTATGTTGTTTTCGGTCAACACGCCGTTTTGCATGGATCTTCATATCAATTACTCAAACATTTATACAAATTGGGTGGCAATATGTTGAATTATGATGATAAACATGGTATTATGTTCGATGTTTACCAGAAAATACAATGTCATTTACAAGATGCAATACAAAAAAATAAATCTCGGTATAATTTACGAGCTAGAATCCCAAACTATACATTAGGGCAAATTGTCTATGTTAAAAACTTTACTCAAAGTAAGGCTGCTGATCAGTATGCAGCAAAATTAGCACCTCAATTTGTAAAGACCAAGATTTGTTAACTCGTAGGTAAAGTGGCATGTGAAGTTTGTAATGAGGATGGACGTTCGATGGGAATTTACCATTTTAAGGACAAAAAAGATAAATTTGTGCCAAATTTCGACAAAAAAATGCTGCTAAAGTAATGCCCGGCTTGTGAGACCTATCTCTAAAGGTGAGTCGTCCCCACGATTTGAAACGAAATAGTCGTTCAATTTTTAGGGTTGTTAAGCTCTGAGCTAATGAAGTCACGTTATCACGCATATTAATTGGTACAATCGATAATCAATATTTCTTACCATCGATAATCAATATTGTTTTTGGTTATGTATGAGTTGGTAAAAGAGTCGATCTTACGGGATTTTTTTTTTATGAACATAAATTATAAAGGGCGACGAGGGAGTCTAAAATCTGAAGTTGAAAGAGACAGTCGAAATATATTTGACTAAGATAAAAGTTTAATTTTTTTGGTTTAATTTTATAAATTACTTTTAAGATATAAAAACTAAAAATAAGGGTGTTAATAATATATAGTTAAATTGAATTACGAAAATAATCCTAAAATTAAAATTAATGTAAAATTAGACATTGTATAATAAACGTGTGGTAGTGATTTAAAAACACAGTTAGTGAAAAAAAAAGAATACTACGGTTCACTAATAATAAGAACGATTATAAAAAAAAAAAAAATTAATAATCTTTATGGTGATTAAGGTCGAAACCAACGTGGTGATTCTAAATCACTGAGAAAAAAAATTTACATTTTATTATAATAAAATAAAGTTAAATACTTAAATATGAATCAACTGAATAAACTATTGCAATCCTGCACTAAATAAATAAACCTTAAAATCTAGCAACCTAATATATTAATAAAAAAAAATTAAATAATTAATGAATTCGTTAAATTTTCATTCATGCAATCATAATACATTCATTCAATCATCATTCAACATTCAATCATCATTCAACATACGTCATCAATTTTACAAGCTAAGCCATTTTTTTTTCATCATATATAAATAATACTATTAAATTTATAATTATAATTACATTATAGATAAAATTTAGGATTATATTGTTTTGTTTGGTTAAGGGTATAGTATTAAGTTAGTGTCCTTGTGATTGTAAAAATAAATTAAGGAAATTAAACAAAAGGAATTTTCGCGTGTAAATATTATAATTTTTCTTCTGGTTTCCCCTGTTCGACTTAGTGCTTACGATTATTTTCTTTCTTTTCTAATATGCAGTTTTTAAAGACTTAGTTGTGCAAGAACAGGTAAGTTCTAAAGTGATATAAAGTAAGTAGACCCGGTCTTATCCTATTTATTTCCATCCTTTATCTAAGTGATCATTCAAGCATCTATTCATCTTCGAAAACCCCACCCCAATCTCTGAGCCTTAGCAACAACGATCACTCCGAAGCTCTGAATAGATGAATACATTTCAGTGACGAAAGGCATTTCTCTATAGAAACGAGGATATATATCTCGCGACTTCATTTATGCCGGTTCATTTCGTTACAAGATAACTACCTATCTAAATTATTTATCGCGGAGTTGGAGTTGCAATACGACGCTTACACGTGGTATGTTGAATAATCCTGAACATCATCTCGGGGATCCAGAGAATTCGAGTCAGAATCACCACTACCTTTTCCACACAAATTATATACTGGTGGGAAGTTTCACGGACAACATTTTTTTTTTGCGAAAACAAAAATGTAAACGGAACAATGTGAAGACACAGTGCTTCCTTGTTTTTTCTGGTGTTGTGAAAATTAATTTATTTTATTCACAAATAGAATTTTTGAAAGTTCATTTAGTTTAAGTTTTCTAATTTGATATAGTTAAAGTTTTCTTATTTTCAACTAAATTTAGAAGTGTAAAATGGTTAAAGAAAAGTTTACATATATTGATTATTTTTTTTGTAAATCTTCCTCTTTATTTAATCACCAATAATTGGAGGGTATCAAAGGGTTATTGGTGATTTCAATATAAATATTACAATAGTGAAAAGATTTTCGTTGGGGTGTGGTTTTTTTCAGTTTCGACAAAGCGCTTCATCGGAGAATTAACACACTTTTATAAGGTACAAATTTTTGATTAACTTTATATATAAAAACAAAATTTTGGTTTGTTCTTGGAAATATTTATATGGGGAGACATTTTGTATTTTGGTAAGAGTATTATATTATTTGGTCAGTAAAATAAGTGATGAATTATTATTATTTTGCGGTGATTAATGAAAGGTTGATAAACACCAGAATTTTTGTCTTGTAGAATTGAATTGTCTTATTACTTAATATTAACATGTTTTCTTCCTATATTTTTAGATTTTGTCTATTTTCTTTATTATATATTATGTTCAAAATAAGTTCAAGTTTTTTTTTAATTAATAATAAATAAATCAAAATTTTTCTTTGGAAATTAAAGAAAACTGAAATTAGTTATTGACTCAATTTATCTTAATTTTTTTTTGCTATTTACTTTTCCTGGAATAAAAGTTTTTTGCAGATGATTCGAGTAATGTGTATAACTGAAAAAGGTTAAGGGATCACCTTAATCAAAACGCTACATACCCGAATTTTGAACAATTGGAATACAAAAAAATTGAGTTGTGGTGATAAAACACACGCTTTGGTAGTAATTTTTGCTAATTTATATTTTTTGTGGTTTTTATTCAATATTTGTCCATTTGAACGTCATTTGAACAATTTATACCAAATTTCTACCAAAGTGTGTTTTATCACCACAACTCAATTGTTGCATATTGAAATTGTTCAAAATGTCGGTTTAATGGATAATTTCATCCCAAATGACATTAAATTGCACTTAAAAATTAAATATTTGGTTCAAAGTTACACAAAAAAAATATGATTAATGAACAATTACTACTAAAGCGTGTGTTTTCTCACCACAATTCAATTTTGATATATTTAAATTTTTCAAAATGTGGGTAAAGTGGAAAAAATAACCCCATGCAACATGAAAATGAACGTATAAAATAATAATTTGTTAGAAATAACGGAAAACAGACAAGTTTTGTAGTAACTTGTCTATTTATTGTTAATTGGAATATACAAAAATTGAGTTGTGGTGATAAAACACACGCTGTGGTGATAATTTTTGCTAATTTTTATATTTTTAAATTCATTATTTGTCCATTTGAACTTCATTTTGAACAATAAATACCAAAATTCTAACAAAGTTAATTTTATCACCATAACTCAATTGTTTCATATTTAAATTCTTCAAAATGTCGGTTAAATGGAAATTTTTACCTTAAATGACCTAAACTTGCACTTAAAAATTAAATATTTGGTTCAAAACAGCCGTTTAAACGACATTTTTGGTGTCAACTTGTCCATTTACCGTTATTTCGATTAGAATATTTAACTTTAATGTGCAATTTAATGTAATTTTGGGTGAAATTCTTCATTTACCCATTATTTTGTTAAGTTTTTGATACATCTCGTTCAAAATGACGTTCAAATGGACAAATTTTGAACAATAACACAAAGAAAAAAATTAATTAGCAAAAATTACTAGCAAAGCGTGTGTTTTGTCACCACAACTCAATTTTTTGATATTTAAATAGTTCAAAATGTGGGTAAAATGCACAATTCAACCCCACGCAAAATAAAAATGGACGTCAAAATGTAAAATTTGGTTCAAAATAACGGTAAATAGACAAGTTAACACAAGTCTTGTCAGTTTAACCGTAACTTTGAAAAGAATATAAAATTTTAACGTGCATTTTTATGATTCGCGGGGTTAAATGGTCCATTTTGCCCACCATTTGGACATTTGAAATTTCAGAAAATTGAGTTGTGTTTATAAAACACACGCTTCGGTAGTAATTTTTGCTAATTCATATTTTTTTTTGTATTTTTAATTCATTATTTGTTCATTTCAACTTCTATTTAAACAATATATACCAAAATTCAACCAAAGTTTATTTAATCACCACCACTCAATTGTTTAATATTTAAATTGTTCAAAATGTCGGTTTAATGAAGAATTTCATCCCAAATGACATTAAATTGAGTTTGAAAATAAAATATTTGGTTCAAAATAACCGTTAAAACATAAAGTTTTGTGTCAACTTGTCTATTTACGGTTATTTTGATAATAATATTTTATTTGTAGGTGCAATTTTATGTCATTTGGGGTTAAATTCTCCCTTTACCCATTATTTTGTAGAGATTTTGGTACATATCGTTCAAAATGACGTTCAAATGGACAAATAATGAACAAAAACACAAAAAATATTATTAAGCAAAAATTACTACCAAAGCGTGTATTTTGTCACCACAATTAAATTTTTTATATTAAAATTGTTCAGAATGTGGGTTAAATGCAAATTTTTACCCAACGCTATATAAAAATGCACGTAAATATTTAAAATTTGGTTCCAATAAAGGTAAATACACAAGTTTTCACTAAACTTGTCAGTTTCACCGTTATTTCGAACAAAATAGTAGATTAAACGTGCAATTTTATGTTGTGCGGGGTAAAATGGTCCATTTAACCCCCAATTTGAACAATTGAAATATAAAAAAATTAAGTTGTGATGATAAAACACACGCTTTGGTAGTAATAATTGCAAATTTATATTTTTTTTTGTGTTTTAATTCCTTATTTGTCCATTTGAACGTCATTTTGAACAATTAATACCAAACAAGTGCGTTTAATCACCACATCTAAATTTTTCATATTGAAATTGTTCAATATGTCAATAAAATGGAGAATTTCAGCCCAAATGACATAAAATTGCACTTAAAAAATAAATATTTGGTTCAAAATAACACAAAAAATATTAATAAGCAAAAATTACTAGCAAAGCGTGTGTTTTGTCTCTACAACTCAACTTTTTTACATTTAAATTGTTCAAAATGTAGATAAAATGTACAATTAAACCCGACGCAACATAAAAATGCATGTAAAAATTTAATAATTTTTCGAAATAATGGTAAATAGACAAGGTATAACAAAACTTGTCTGTATACCGTTTTTTCGAACAAAATATTAAACTTTAACGTGCATTTTTATGTTGCGTGGGGCAATATTGTCCATTTAACCTAAATTTTAAAAAAATGGGAATATACAAAAATAGAATTGTTGTGATAAAACACACGCTTTGGTAGCAATTAGTCTTTATTTATATAATTTTTGAAATTTTTATTAATTATTTGTCCATTAAAACGTCATTTTGGACAATTAACACCAAAATTCTACCAAAGTAATTAAATCACCACAAAACTGTTCAAAATGTCGGTTAAATGGAGAATTTCACCCCAAATGACACTAAATTGCCCTAAAAAATTTAATATTTGGTTCATAATAGCGGTTAAAAAAACGAAGTTTTGTGTCAACTTGTCCATTTACCGATATTTCGATTAGAATATTTAATTTTAAGGTGCAATTTCATGTCATTTGGGGTACAACGCTCCAATTACCCATGATTTTGTTAAGATTTTGGTACATATCGTTCAAAATGACGTTCAAAATAATGATTAAAATCACAAAAAATATTAATTAGAAAAAATTACTACCAAAGCATGTGTTTTGTCACCACAACACAATTTTTTAATATTTTAATTCTTCAAAATGTGGAATAAATGCACAATTTAACCCTACGCATTATAAAAATGCACATTTATGTTTAAAATTTGGTTCGAAATAACGGTTAATAAACAATTTTACACAAAACTTATTTGTGTTACATAACGGTAACAGAAATAAGTTTCGTTGGGTTTAATGGTCCATTTTACTCACATTTTGGACAATTGAAATTAAAAGTTGAGTTGTGGTGAAAAAACACACGTTTTGGTAGTAATTTTTGCTAATTAAATTTTTTTTTTGTTTTTTTTCATTACTTTTATCCATTTGAACGTTATTTTGAACAATTAAAACTTAAACTCTATAAAATGTGTTTTATCACCACAACTCAATTAATCATATAAAAATTGTTCAAAATGTCGGTTAGATGGAAAATTTCAGCCCAAATGACATTTATTTGCCCTTAAAATTGAATATTTGGTTTAAAATATCACAAAAAAATTATTAAGAAGCAAAAATTACTACCAAAGCGTGTGTTTTGTCACCAGAATTCAATCTTTTAATATTTATATTGTTCAAAATGTGGGCCATATGTACAAATTAATCCCACGCAATATAAAAACGGACGTTAAAATTTTAAATTATGTTCGAAATAACGATTAATAGACAATTGAACGTCATTTGGAACAATTAATACCAAAATTCTACCACAGTTAATTTTATCACCACAACTCAATTGTTTCATATTAAAATTGTTCAAAATGTCGAATTTTTTTTCATTATTTGTCCATTTGAACGTCATTTTGAACAATAATACCAAAATTCTACCAAAATGTGTTTTATCACCACAACTCAACTGTTCAAAATGTCGGTTAAATGGAGAATTTTAGCCCAAAATGAAATGAAATTGCACTAAAAAATTTAAATATATGGTTTAAAATAACACAAAAAAAATATTAATAAAAAAAAATTACTTCCAAAGCGTGTGTTTTGTCATCACAATTCAATTTTATAGAATTTGAATTTTTCAAAATGTGGGTTAAATGCACAATTTAACCCCACGCAACATGAAAATTCACGTAAAATGTAAAAATTTTGTTCGAAATAACGGCAAATAGACAAATTTAAACAAAACTTGTCTATTATACCGTTATTTTGAACAAAATATTAAATTTTTAGGTGCATTTAATGTTGCGTGGGGTTATATTGTCCATTTTGAACAATTTTGAACAATTGGAATATACAAAATAGATTTGTGGTGATAAAACACACGCTTTGGTAGTAATTTTTGCTAGTTAATATTTTGCTTGTATTTTTTTTCATTATTTGTCCCTTTGTACGTAATTTTGAACGATAAGTTACAAAATTCTTCTTAAATTACTTAAATCACCATAACTCAATTGTTTCATATTCAAAATTTTCAAAATGTCGGGTAAATGGAGAATTTACCTCAAATGACATTAGACTGCACTTAAAAATTAAAAATCTGGTTCAAAATAACGGTAAAAACGACACGTTTTGTGTCATCTTGTCTATTTACCATTATTTCGATTAAAATAATTAATTTTTAGGTGCAATTTTACGTCATTTGGGGTGAAATTCGCCATTAACCCATTATTTTGTAAAGACTTTGGTACATTTTGTTCAAAATGGCGTTCAAATGGACAAATAATGAACAAAAAAACAAAAACAAATATTATTTACCAAAAATAACTACTAAAACGTGTGTTTTGTCCCCACAACTTAATTTTTTTATATTGAAATTGTTCAAAATGTGGGTAAAATGAAAAACTTAACCTCACGCAAAATAAAATGCACGTTAAAATTTAAAAAAATTTTGTTCGAAATAACGGTAAATAGACAAGTGTACACCAAAATATTCTGTTTTAACGTTATTTCGAACGAAATATTAAATTTTTAGGTGCATTTTTATTTTTCGCGGGGTGAAATGGTCCATTTTACTCACATTTTGGACCCTTGATATTTTTTTTGTGTTTTAATTCATTATTTGTCCATTTGAACGTCATTTTGAACAATTAATAGAAAAATTCTATTAAAGTGTGTTTTATCACCACAACTCAATTGTTTCATATTGAAATTGTTCAAAATGCCGGTGAAATGGACAATTTCACCCAAAATGACATTAAATTGCACTTAAAATTAAATTTTTGGTTCAAAATAACCCAAAAAAAAAATATAAATAAGCAAAAATTACTACCAAAGCGTTTGAGTGACATGTAATAACATGTTACGACCTGAAATAATAATGCACATGATGCAATTCTCTATTAAATAGAAGTACATCAAATAAACCAAATTTTATGGGTTTAAAAGGTGAAATATTAAATATTATTTTATTGTTAAGGAAATGCGTATAAGATTTCCAAAATCATTATTAAGAACGGAAATATATAATTTCGCAACTTAAAAAATGCACATATTTATTAAATTTAAATGAAAATGCTAAAAAAGCAAACTAGCAAGACAGAACAAATATAAAAATATTATTTTGTAGAAAAGATTGGATAGTGACTCCAAAGAGAACACACATTTAAATTATAAGACTTCAATCGCGACCCAAAAGAGTTCACATTTATAATATTGATTAAAAATATTATTGAAACAATTTTAAAATAAAACAATTGAGTTGTGGTGATAAAATTAACTTTGGTAGAATTTTGGTATTACTTGTTCAAAATGACGTTCAAATGGACAAATAATGAATAAAAACACAAAAAAAAATATAATTAGCCAAAATTACTACCAAAGCGGGTGTTTAATCACCACAACTGAATTTTTTTATATTTCAATTGTCCAAAATGTTGGTTAAATGGACATTTAACCCCGCGCAATATAAAAATGCACGTAAAAATTTTATATTTTGTTCTAAATAACGGTCAAACCGACAAGTTTTGTGTAAACTTGTTTATTTACAGTAATTTTGAACCAAATTTTAAATTTTTACGTGCATTTTAAAATTGCGCGGGGTTAAATTGTGCATTTTTCCCACATTTTGAACAATTAAAATATCAAAAAATTGAGTTGTGGTGACAAAACACAAGCTTTAGTAGTATTTTTGCTAATTTATATTTTTTTGTGTTTTTGTTCATTATTTGTCCACTTGAACGTCATTTTGAACGATATGTACCAAAATCTTAAAAAAATAATGGAAAAATAGAGAATTTTAACTCAAATGACATCAAATTGCATATCGTCATTTTGAACGATATGAACCTAAATATTAACAAAATAATGGAGAAATAGAGAATTTTACCACAAATGACATAAAATTGCACCTAAAAATTAAATTTTTTTAATCAAAATAACGGTAAATAGACAAGTTGACACCAATCTCGTTATTTTTTCGTTATTTTTACCCGAATATTTAATTTTTCAGTTCAATTAAATGTTATTTGGGGTAAAATTTTCTATTTTACCGACATTTTGAACAATTTTAATTTGAAACAATGGAGTTGTGGTGATAAAATAAACTTTGGTAGAATTTTGGTATTAATTGTTCAAAATGATGTTCAAATGGACTAATAATGAATAAAAACACAAAAAAAATATAACTAGCCAAAATTACTACCAAAGCGTGTGTTTTATCACCACAACTCAATTTTTTTATATTTCAATTGTCCAAAATGTTTGTCTAATGGACCATTTTTCCCGCGCAACATAAAAATACACGTGAAAACTTATTGTTTTGTTCAAAATAACGGTAAAACAGACAAGTTTTGTGTAAATTTGTCTATTTACCGTTATTTCGAACCAAATTTTAAATTTTTGCTTCCATTTATATTGCGTGGGGTTAAATAATGCATTTGATTGACATTTTATTGAATTGTGGTGAGAAAACACACGCTTGGGTAGTAATTTTTGCTTAAAAAAGTATTTATTTATGTTTTTTTGAACCAAATATTTCATTAAAAGGGCAATTTAATGTCATTTGGGGTGAAATTCTCCATTAAACCGACATTTTGAGCAATTTCAATATGAAACAATTGAGTTGTGGTGATAAAACACACTTTGGTAGAATTTTGGTAATAATTGTTCAAAATGACGTTGAAATGGATAAATAATGAATAAAAACACAAAAAAATATAAATTAGCAGAAATTATTTCCACAGCGTGTGTTTTATCACCACAACTCAATTTTTTATATTTTAATTGTCCAAAATGTGGGCCAAATGGGCCATTAACCCCGCGCAACATAAAAATGCACGTCAAAATTTAATATTTTGTTCGATAAAGCGGTAAAACAGACAAGTTTGGTGTAAAATTTTGTATTTACCATTATTTCGAAACAAATTTTAAATTTGTACGTGCGTTTTCATATTGTAAGGGGTTGAAATGAGCATTTTACCCACATTTTGAACAATTTCAATATAAAAAGATTGAATTGTGGTGACTAAACACACGATTATGTAGTAATTTTTCCTAATTGTAATTTTTTTTTTGTGTAAGTTTGAACCAAATATTTCTTTTTTAAGTGCAATTTAATGTCATTTGGGGTGAAATTCTCTATTTTACCGATCTTTTGATCAATTTCAGTATAAAACAATTGGCATGTGGTAACAAAACACACTTTGGTAGAATTTTTGTATAAATTGTTCATAATGACGTTCAAATGGACAAATAATGCATAAACACACAAAAAAATATACATTAGCAATAGTTACTACCAAAGCGTGTTTTTTTTTACCACAACTTTATTTTTTATTTTTATTGTCCGAAATGTGGACAAAATGGACCATTAAACCCCATTCATCATAAAAATGCACGTAATAATTAAATATTTTGTTCGAAATAACGGTAAAACAGACAAGTTTTGTGTTAACTTGTGTATTATTAGTTATTTCGAACCAAATTTTAAATTTTGACGTGCATTTATTAATTGCATGAGGTTAAAATGTGTATTTTTCCCACATTTTGAACAATTTTAATATCAAAAAATTTATTTGAGGTGACAAAACACACGCTTTAGTAGAAATTATTGCTAATTAATATTTTTTTTGTATTTTTGTTCATCATTTGTCCATTTGAACGTCATTTTGAACGATATGTACCAAAATCTTAACAAAATAATGGGTTAATGGAAAATTTCACCCCAAATGACATGAAATTGCACCTAAAAATAAAACATTTTAATCGAAATAACGGTAAATAGACAAGTTAACACAAATCTTGTTATTTTTTTCGTAATTTTACACCGAATATTTAATTTTTAATTTCAATTATATGTCATTTGGAGTGAAATTCTCCAATTAACTGACATTTTGAACAATTTTAATATGAAACAATTGAGTTGTGGTGATAAAATAAGCTTTGGTAGAATTTTGGTATTAATTGTTTAAAATGACGTTCAAATGGACAAATAATGAACAAAAACATAAAAAAAAATATAAATTAGCAAAAATTACTACTAAAGCGTGTATTTTATCACCAAACTTAATTTTTGTATATTTTAATTGTTCAACATTTGGGTAAAATGGACCATTCAACCCCACGCAACATAAAAGTGCACGGAAAAATTTAATAATTTTTTCGAAATAACGGTAAAACAGACAAAATTTGTGTATAATTGTTTATTTTACGTTATTTCGAACCAAATTTTAAATTTTTTGCGTGCAATTTTTTATTGCAAGGGGTTTAATTGTGCATTTTGAACAATTTCAATATAAAAAAATTTAATCGTGGTGACAAAACACACGCTTTGGTAGTAATTTTTGCTAATTAATAATTATTTAGTGTTATTTTGTACCAAATATTTCATTTTTAAGAGAAATTTATGTCAATTGCGCTAAAATTCTCCATTTTACCGAAATATTGAACCATTTTAATATGAAAAAATTGAGTTGTGGT
>CAWVQQ010000236.1:0-2500 GCA_963932295.1 Tipula lateralis
CTCGCATAGAACGACATAAACTGGTAAATTAAAGATAAAAAAATTTTTTTTTTTGACCCAAAATTGTTTGTCGACCCTCGTGTTAAAGCACTTTATGACAAATTTTTGTAAAAAAAAAAAAAATTTTTTTTGTTTTTTTTTCATTTTTTTGCCTCGAATTTGGTTAGTTATTGTATAATATGACATAAAACAACCATTTATGGCAAAAAAAAAAAATTTTTTTTTTCGACCCAAAATTCTTTGTCGAGCCCCGTGTTTCACCACTATAAGACAAATTTTACTAAACTTTATTAAGTATATTTGAAAGTATTTTTTTGGTTTGATTTTGTCATTTCTCGCATAGAACGACATAAACTGGTAAATTAAAGATAAAAAAATTTTTTTTTTTGACCCAAAATTGTTTGTCGACCCTCGTGTTAAAGCACTTTTTGACAAATTTTTGTAAAAAAAAAAAAAAAATTTTTTTTGTTTTTTTTTCATTTTTTTGCCTCGAATTTGGTTAGTTATTGTATAATATGACATAAAACAACCATTTAAGGCAAAAAAAAAAAAAATTTTTTTCGACCCAAAATTCTTTGTCGAGCCCCGTGTTTCACCACTATAAGACCAATTTTACTAAACTTTATTAAGTATATTTATACAAAAAAAATATAAATTAGCAAAAATTACTACCAAAGCGTGTGTTTTATCACCACAACTCAATTGTTTTATATTAAAATTGATCAAAATGTCGGTTTAATGGACAATTTCACCCAAAAAATTATAAAATTGATAAGTTTTGTCTAAGCTTGTCTTACAAAAAAAATATAAATTAGCCAAAATAACAACCAAAGCGACCCAAAAATCTGTGACAAGCCCTCTGTTTCGCCACGCTTTGACAAAATTTGGTCAAAAAAAATATTGCACGTAAAAATTTAATATTTTGTTCGAAATAACGATTTAATAATTTGTCCCAAATTTTGTCAAAGCGTGGCGAAACAGAGGGCTTGTCACAGATTTTTGGGTCGCTTTGGTTGTTATTTTGGCTAATTTATATTTTTTTTGGTGTTTTTATTCAATATTTGTCTATTTGAACGTCATTTTGAATGCAGTATTTTTTCATTTAAACGTCATTTGAATGATTTATATAAAAATCTTACCAAAGCGTTTGATCAGCACAAATAAATTTTTTTAATACTTCAATGGTTTTGGATTAATCGTGGTGTTAAAGGATTTTGGTATAAATGGTTCTGAACTTCGTTCAAATGGATAAATAATGAATCAAAACACCAAAAAAATATAAATTTATATTTTTTTTGGTCTTTTTATTCATTATATTTCCATTTGAACGTCATTTTGAATGATTTATACAGATATCCAACCAAAGCGTGTGTTAAATGTAGTTCATAACAACTTAATTTTTTAATATTTAATTATTAAAAATTTTTTTTTGACCAAAAATTTGCCAGTTTATGTCGTTTTATGCGAGAAAAGACGAAATCAATCAAAAAAAAAAATTATTTTTTTTTTTTGACTAAAATTTGTCAAATAGTGCTGAAACAGGCGGCTCGGCAAAGAATTTTGGGTCAAAAAAAAATTTTATTTTATAAACTGGCAGATTTAAGATAAAAAAAATTTTTTTTTGACCCAAAATTCTTTGTCGAGCCGCCTGTTTCAGCACTTTTTGACAAATTTTAGTCAAAAAAAAATAATTTTTTTTTTGATTGATTTTGTCTTTTCTCGCATAAAACGACATAAATTGGCAAATTTTTGGTCAAACAAAATTTTTAATAATTAAATATTAAAAAATTGAGTTGTTATGAACTACATTTAACACACGATTTGGTTGGATATCTGTATAAATCATTCAAAATGACGTTCAAATTGAACGATTAAATAGACAAGCTTAGACAAAACTTATCAATTTTATAATTTTTTGGGTGAAATTGTCCATTAAACCGACATTTGATCAATTTTAATATAAAACAATTGAGTTGTGGTGATTAAACACACGCTTTGGTAGTAATTTTTGCTAATTTATATTTTTTTGGTGTTTATATTCAACTATTGTCTATTTGAACGTCATTTTGAATGATTTATATAAAAATCTTACCAAAGCGTTTGATCAGCACAAATAAATTATTTTAATACTTCAATGGTTTTGTATTAATCGTGGTTTTAAAGGATTTTGGTATAAATCGTTCTAAACTACGTTCAAATGGAAAAATAATGAATAAAAACACCAAAAAAATATAAATTTATATTTTTTTGGTGTTTTTATTCAATTATTGTCTATTTGAACGTCATTTTGAATGATTTATATAAAAATCTTACCAAAGCGTTTGATCAGCACAAATAAATTATTTTAATACTTCAATGGTTTTGTATTAATCGTGGTTTTAAAGGATTTTGGTATAAATCGTTCTAAACTACGTTCAAATGGATAAATAATGAATAAAAACACCAAAAAAATATAAATTTATATTTTTTTTGGTCTTTTTATTCATTATATTTCCATTTG